>JAQIXS010001648.1:0-28075 GCA_034700785.1 Rossiulus vilnensis | reverse complement strand
AACTTGTTTGACAAATAAGAGTATGGCATTTCATAAAAACTCGTTTCAACGGCCCTGGGAGTTCGTCCAGGGGCGGTCACAGGGGGATTTTAAAATAAAAGCAAATTTCAAATCTGGGATTTTAGCCTACGAGTTTTATGCTTAAGCTTTTTTAGAAATATCGTTATTTTAAGGAACGCCGTAGGTGAACATTTTGAAAACATTGAATTACAAATCTGGGGTTTTATCCTAGAAGTTCAAACAAAAATTTAGCAGTGCGTTCTCCAATCCTGATCCCAGCAATTGTGTAGTTTTCCTCTTTCCTCTTTGCCATTTCGCATGCAGTACGCAGACTCGGTCCAGGTGAAGGCTAATAACCCCTGATCGAGTCCTAATGAACGGTCCGTGTTAGCATTTATTGCTGTCATAATGGGGCGTCCGTAAAAACTAATCAATAGACGGGAAGGGGGTGAGTGCTCATTGTTTTTCTCTGGGGGAAAAGTTACGGCCACGTGCTGTAATGTGTCTAATTTAGGGTGCAATCCACCTTCCCTTAATTGGTACGATACTCGGCGATGCCTCTTGGGCAGCGAACGAAAAATCCACGCTTATTAAAAGGACGAAGCGCTCGCATCGTCTGACTAGGAATTGAAGAATTTCGGAATTATGACGGAAATCATGGGGCCTAGCCTAGGCAGGCTATGGCGGAATCCAGATTGTGGATGGGGCACCGGGGTCATGAGCCTCCACTGGCGTTTTTAAGCCGACCCTGGTGGAAAGATTAGTACAGATCAGTATAAAATGTGTAGTGATATCAGTACGTAGGCTATTGACTGATATGTACTGATATCAGTGAGAGTTGTACTGGTCACCAGTGGTATTACTAGTACATTTTCACACAGTAGTTATGCTTTTAGTGATATTTATTACTGACGTATACACGCAATTAAGTTTGACTTTGAACATTTAAATTCACTCTGATGTTTTTAGTTGATACAAATATCAGCGCAAATCAGTTTGAAGTGATATCTAGGAGAAATTAACGCTCTATGCAGTACGACCCAAAAAGATGCCCACCTTGCAAAAGAAATACACATTTTTTGCTTTAAATAGTCAAATACTCACGGTATAATTGCTAAATTTTTTTATTTATTTTCTAGAGTTGGTCGTCCACTAGCTAGGGTTTTAGTTATTTTTATAATTTGAAAATATCCCGTTTATTTATGAAAATAATTGTCAATTTTCGCTCGCAACGTGGTTTTAGTTGATCTGTTAATGCCTTCCACTATTTTGCGTTATTTGAAAATGCAACGATTATTATTATTATTATTATAAATAAAAAAAAAAAACATAAATAAACGTTGGGAAAATCCCACACCACACGTAATCAAACAGGATGCGCATGTGGGTAATATTGCTTTTCAATCTTTTCCACGTTTATTTAATTTTTCGTAAATAAGCCGGACATTTTCAAATAATATAAAAAAGCAAGGCACCAGCGAACTTATGAAGCGAGGATTTCTGCACGAACTAACATAAATCTAGCAGTTCGCCAAGCTCAACCAACACTCATCTCTCAGCTTTTATAAAACATCTGAAATTGCGAAGAAATTAGCCTGCTTTTTTACCAACTTATACGCTAGCTTTCATTTGCCTTTAAGCTTTTTTTGTTTAGAATTCAGCTTCGAAAGCCACAGAAGTGCCTTTCATTACCATGTACTGAAGAATATTAAAATCTTTCACCCGCGCTGGATTCTACGTTGAGTGTGCGACGAAGACTTTTTCAACATTTGCTTGATATGAATTTCAGGCCCCTTGTTTTTAGCTCTAATTTCGACGTTGTATTTGCATTGCCGATCTCACCAGGGATCGAGCTCCAGGGCCAATCTGCATTCTTCGCTGCACGGGAAAGAAAACCCAAAGAAATTTAGCTTTTCGCAAAATGCGAAGAGACTTAATGGCTGCCAGGGGCCTTGCTTATCTTCGGAGGGCCTGTTGCATCCGCCAGGCCCTAAAGTTTGTCCGCGCAAATCCATTCGGCCGGATGTTTGCGCTAATGCTTCCCGTGTGGCTCGTTCGGTGCGCTGCGCTCGCTTTTTAGAACCGCGGGGTGAATTTTTTGGCCCTTAACAACGCTGCTCGCGACTAACTTAGGGCTCTGCTGGGGATTCATTTTAAGGGGGGACCGGAAAAAGTGCGAAGCCCGGATCTCGCTCACGAATTGCTTCAACTCGCTGCAAACAAGAGTTCGAAATTGGACGAATGCGCGCTCGGTTCGTCTTGTGCGTTCGATGTTGCAGGGGGCGCCTCTGTGAAAATAACGTTTCGAACTGGGATTTCCGAGAAATCTTACTGATAAGCATCGATCCTCATGCATCCTCGATCCTCAGGGAATCTTCACGAGATGGGGCCTGGATTCTCAAGGAATCTTCAAGAGATGCCGATGGAGCTTGTAGTCCCAGCCTCCCAGGGAACCTCCGAAATATTTAATGGCGCTTTGATTCTCAGGGAATCTTCAGTAGATGGAACCTGAATCCTCAGGAAATCTTCAGTAGATGGAACCTGGATCCTCAGGAAATCTGCAATAGATGTGGATGGAGCTTTGCTTCTCAGGGAATCTTTAATAAATGTGGATGGAGGTGCGATTCTCAAGGCAATTTCAATAGATGCGGATTGCATGGAGCATAAGATAGGTTGTCAGAGAATCTTCAATAGATGAGGATGGAACATAGACTTTCAGGGAGTTTTCAGAAGATATACAGCGTAAGATGGATCTTCGATTTTTTAAAGGACTTTTCGATAGATGTGGGTAGACTCGATTCCCAGAGAATCTTCAATAGATGACGATGGAGCACAGGTTCAGGGAATTTTCAATAGATATAGGATGGAGCCTCAATTGTCAGGAAATGTTAGGGAATGTAGAATACAGATGCGGATGGAGCCTCCATTTTCTGCGAATCAAATATGAATCTCGGGTCTTCGGTTCGTGAATTTAATATCGCGTGCCGCTCGACAATCCGCAGGAAGGGATCCAGAAAGTAATGGCGTGGGAGAAGCATAATACCAATAATTTCCATATAGCCACCTGAATTTCTTTTAAGACAGATTGCGTTCAAATCTGTTTACGACCTCTGTCAAATCACAGCCACCGAGAGAGACGTAATTTCTTGTACTCTTGTACAAGCGTATATCTCCCACCCGTTGCGGTCATTAATGTGTTTTTTTCTCTCGTTTTTTCGTCTTTCAGGGTGTCCCCGTGGGGATGTTGTCGCTGAGGGGGTGCGGGCCGCGTTCGTAGCCATGGGTGTCGCTGGTGGCCCTGGTGACGACCTAGCAGAGTTGCGTGTCCACCCTGTGCCCAGTCGGGCCCGCAAGAAATGGCCCTGTGAGCTGACCCCGCGCCATGGAAGACGGCCACTTTCACTTGGACCCAGACCCAGAAGCCGAGCTGGAGTTAGCCGATATCAGTAGCCCCGAGGATGCCGACAGCGATTTGCGAAGAGAGCTGCTCAACGATGTAAGTTTGAGATGGTCACAATTTGTCAAGATATGGAGCTGGAAGCTGCAGGATGTCCATAAAACATGCATCCATTTATTGGGCCCTGGCAAAAGTATTAAGGATTTTCACGCGATTATTAGACCCAATTCGTAATTTGAATAATGCTTTATGGACACCCTGTACTCCTGTCTCAGTTTTCCCCGTAATTTTTAGAGGCTTCATGACGTTTATTCGTGTATTATGCATAATAATTTGCACAATTATAAAAAAACAGTGGTTTGTAAGGAACATGTGTGGATTTGCAGTTTATTATTTTTATATTACTATCGTTAAAAGCATTTTGAAGAGAAATAAACTAAATATATGTATATTCCATTTTCAAATGCAATTTTTTTGTACTAAACAATTTGCTTTAGGAGCCCTTAAAAGGTTAATAGCATTTTTTATGAGCGTTTCCAACATCCCAGTTATTTATAATGTAATACACTGTACATGTATTTACAAAAAGAAGGTGGAAAGGACTACTATGTCGACTAACTTTGTGAAAATTAGAACTTTTTTTATTTCCACTGATTTTGAACCTCAAATTACGGAGTGCTTCCTGAATTTGTGTATCCCCATATTGGCATTTCGTTTTAAAATGCATTCAAACTGAGACATCATTTTCAATGTATTGCAATATGCATTTCGAAATGAATTTTAAAGTATTGCATTGTTATATGCATCTAAAATGAATTGATAAATGTATTTTGAAAAATTGAAAATGCAAAATGAATGCATTTTGCAATATTGTTTCAATCTACATGCATTTCTAAAAGCATTTATTTTTCCGTATGAGATCGTTATTAGAATACTCATTAAACTGCTATAAACACAAAATTTAGCCAACGTTTGACAATGTTGCTTTTATTCTAAGCTGAAGAGGTGCCCTTGCATATTGCAAATATGAGAAAATAATGCGTACAATGTAAATTCTTACACGCCATTATGCATTACAAAGAAAAACTAGATTTCCGAAAACCTCTTTAACATCTAAGGACGTTTCTGTTGGCAGAAAAGATAGCGATGTAGTGTTTTGTGGTTGGAAAGAAAATGACCTTATTCCATGATGGGATAAAATATAAAATATTTACTCGATGTTCGTGTTCACCTATTATACACGAGCAATTGTACTTGCAGATAAAATAACGTTTTCTATGGCTGTTTTTTTATGGCAATCGATGATGATCTTCTTTGATGCATTGCGTTTTGGAACGCTTGCTTAACCCCGGGCTAATTTCGTGTCGTTTTTCTGTTCTATTTTCATTTCCGGTCAAGCAGAAGTGGAGATTGCTATTTGATAAGGTGAGTGAGCTAATAAAATGGCGGAAAGAGGAAGAAATGAAAATGAAATACAATAAAAATTTACAACCGGTAACTTATTTAGGAGTAGGCGATAACGGGCGGTCATATTGGGACTTTTATGGCTCTCCAATTTATCTTAGAATGTTCCTTAGGTGTTCTTTTGTTTTAAAGTGTGTAAAAGTTGATCGATACTTGCCAAAATTTAAGGAAAACTTTAACGACTCTTTGCTGGGAAACGTTTTTGTGCGATTCTATAGATTGTTTAGAAAACCACTTTTCCTAATTAGAAACGTTTTCAATCGCTCTAATTTTATGAAGAAATCTTCATTTTTATGGTTAAATTATTGCTGTCTGTAACGTTTATTGGACAATAAATTGTAGTGAAATGATGGATTTGAATTGGGAAAAGTGGTTTACTGAAGATAAATGGGGAAAAGAACAGGTATTTAAAAAATAACTGCTCAGCAAAGTGTTTTAGAGGATATTAACATTAATTCATTGCTAATTTTAGCTTACAGTCATTACAACGTTTTAACAACAACAAAAAAACAGTTCCACCTTAACAGTTTCAGGATTAAAAAAAGCTCATGTCCTACTAGAAAATTTCACGGCTTTCCTCAAATTTCTGCTTTCTTCTCCCAAACTAGTTTGATCCAGAAGGATTCGGAGAAATCCCGTGGGACGATTTTTTAGTCGCTTTGGAGAGCCCGGAATTTCAGACGGAAGTGGAGCCCAACAAGAGGGATCAACTGTCCGAAAAAGCGAGGGAGAGGAAAACAACGGCCATCACTTTTCAGGATTTTGTAAATGTGGTGAGTCAACCATTTTCTTTTTTTTAAATAACATTTCTGATAATTTCTGCCCAAACAGTTGTGTACCATTCCATTGAATGCAGTAGTCGAAACAATCGACATTACCGACATCTGGTGCTTGAAACGGAAAATGGTCTAATGTAGTTTTGAAATCCCCGCGTTGTGAAATATGGAACCACTGCGCGGCGCTGACTGCTAACACGTTACGTCATTTGCAAAATGGGTTTCGGGGTGGTGCTGCCATCTATCGAGATATCGGAGAACTACGTTTGGCGCGTTACGGGGCGTTTTTAAAACATTTTGAATCATTGATGTGCTTAAGGGGTTACGGGTAATCCATAAAGATCCGGGGCAGGGGTGAGAAAGGAGGGGGGGATGTTTAGGAAAGTAGACGTCCGGATAGTCAGTTGGAATTTCTGAAACTTAAAACGGAAAGAATTAATTGAAACCGGGGTAAAAGTGATTGAAAACTAAACAAAAATATAATAATCTGATTATGTATTTGCAACTAAATTGCCATTGTTGCAATATAAAATACGGCTGAATGGTTAGCCGTATTTGTTTACTTTCTTGGCAGTACATCACATTAAATACAATTTAATGTGATCAATTTGATAAAGCGTTTTACCAAACCGGACAGGACATCAGGCGTAGGGGGAGGGGGAGCCCTTTGCGTGGTATGGTTTATTTAATGAATTTTTGGCAGGCCCTTAGCGTACTACGAAAATTTGAAATGCACTTAGTCATCTTGATTTATTATTTATAAAACAATCTGGGTACTTGGTGGTAACGATCCGAGTGCTAGATTAAAAGATTTGGGGCCCCAGATCCACAACAAGTTGGAGGTTCACAAGCCTACCTACTTTCAATCATTGCATGGGTTTATTATCACTATAGAATTCTGAACATAAAAAATGCATTTAATTTAGACCAATTCTTATTTTTCATTATTATTTTGTATTGGGACACCTGTTTCTGTTAAGTTCAGCCTCGGTACCCATCATGGCTGGGTCCATTTTGTCCATGTAAAGAAATTCTGTAAATTCACTGTTTCGTCACCATTTCGGAAAGAAACATGACATCCATCAAGGCGTCCTTCCGCCACTCTGATTGTTTGTTCAGAACCCAAATTGAGGCTTTTTAGAAGTGTGAAAATGGGGATGGGAAGGCGATTGTGAGATGGATTGGGGGTCGAAGAGGGAGTTGCTAACTTCCGGTCACTTCACGAGTTCACGGCTGACCACTAGCCCGTGATTTACCGCCAGTAAATAAATAAATAAAATGAACAGATTGGCATATCGTATCTTGGTCCACACATTTTCCATGTATGGATCCGACGCGTAGTGGGGTATTTGCACCGAAAATTTGCCAAACGTAAAACAAACAACTTTCAAACTTGGTTTTATTATGAAGTATTTTAGCTATGACATCATATTACGAGTCCAAATCGTAGCAACCTCCCTCTACATAAGCCTCACAGACGGTTAAAATGGAAGCCTTGACCTATACTTTACAAGTTATTTTTCAAACAAAAATTGTTCGAGTACCGGTATGAGTCAGGCCTTAACAAGCAACACATTTTTTAACATGATAATTAGCCTTCCTTGAAACTATTTCTAAAAACTAAAAACAAAACTCCATGCATGCTATATGCTGAGAATCTTGGATACATTTTGGGAGAAAAAAAGGATAATTTTGGGCAAAACGCTTGGAACCTGGCGCCTGGCAAAGCGACGCAAATGGGGGCCTGCCCACTCACTTAAGTAAATTTCGGTAAATGGATGGCGGCCCTCTTGGCTCGGCCATCGGCTATCCCTCGCCAACACTAAGCAGATGTCCTTGGCTGAAGAGGGACTCCCTCGTTAAAGCTGGAAATTGAGGTTTTAAGCACCCCTCGAAGATGGCGGCTTATTACGAGCACCCGGAGCAGCGCCCTCTTCTGAGACAGCAAGACGAATGGGCCATCCGAGTACCGTCTTTGTTTTGCCAGCCCGACAAAGGGAGGGACCGGATGGGCTGGACCACCCGGGGCTCAGACGACTTCCAGTTGACACCTCAATTTCACGCCACCCAGGTATCAACACCGACGGCCTAGCGGGGAGCGGCCCCGGGGCGATGACGTCCACCGGTCGTGGAAAATTTGGTTTATTTCATGATTGGATTTCACCCTTTTTGGTGGGCATTGGTCGTTCTGGTCCCTCTTCCAGAAAAGAGTATGAATTCTGAACTTGTAGACTCCGCTAATATAGTATTAATAATCATAGTACTTTATCCCTGGATAATATATCATGTATAATATATCGTTTACATCTATCCTAATTGACATATCTATTTAAGTTTTGTTTAAATGCAGTGTTCCACAAATCATTTACTTGTAATTGTTGTAAAACAATAATTAAAAAGCACAAGTTTTGTTCCACAAAAATATTAATACCGTTTTAGTAGACTACATGTATTGTACTTGTAATTCCACACCCAATTTATGCAAGTGATTGGAGTTGGTAGAAAGTGCTATTAGTGTGTTTTTAAACTAAAGTTTGTTTTTAGATGTATTTAATGTGATCAAGTGACAGTAATGATAATGACAAAGATCTAGAAATAATAGAGCATGTATGTGTGAATAAAAACTGCATACATTTCAAATTAAGTTCACACTTCGAATTTAATGAGCAATTTAAGGTTAAGTTGTGCTGCTGTAGAATTAATTATTCCATATCCCAGTAGTCGAAATTATGCCTTGGAGTCACAGTAGTAATTTTATTTTTCGTGATGCCATTTTGATTTTCATTCAACTCTACTAGTAGTAAATGGCTGAATTCACTAGTAAATTATTAGGGCACCGCCTTTGTGGAAAATATAATGTTACATGGTCACACCAATCCTATACTTGTAAAGCGTAACTTATGTTTTTACTATTGTGTTGTTGTGGAACAGGGCCCTGATTTAAAGCAGGTACAGATGACATGGAATTTATGCGAAAATCTGACTTGGTAAAGTTGGTTTCCGTGAAAAAGCATTTCCATGACGTTCTATGCTGTAAAAACGTGAGATTTCGTGAGGTCACATTTTTCATATTTTTAACTTGTCGTGAAACCGAACTATAATTCCATGAAATATTGCTCGTGTAAATTTCATATTTATTTCCTGAAGGTGTGGTTTGTTCTCGTGGAAGTATATGGCTTATTTTTAACGCCATTTTGACGTTTGCTTGGTGGATATTCAGGATATATGCCCGATGTTGTGGCAATGACTTTTCTTTTTCATGGCTATTCGTTTCCATAAAAACGGTTAGTTTTGACTGCAAAGTCTGCAATTATTCTAGTTTTGATTTCACTTCAAATAATTTGTACATTCACACCACTGCGTTTTCTCTCCAGGGTTTCGTGATCTGTCTTTCTGAAAGATTTATGCAAATAATAGACATTTACGCGTTCCATAAGGATTCATTACTTGAGTTTTTCGAGCTTTTTGAAAACAGTGTCTTATAAACGTGTTCCTTCTTCCTTTTTTCATTGAAATTTTGCGTTCGAATAAGTCCCGTGCAGGATTTCTCTTTGGCTTTCGGAGAAAGTTGAAATTAATTTCAAACGTTTCCAGCAGTGTTGAAATTTTCATTTTCATTATTTCATTTTCTTGGGAGATTATCATTTACTTGAAAAAGCCTTTAGAAGGCATGAAATTTCTATTAAATATAATACGAACGTTTATTTCGATAATGAAAATGGATTTATTTTCGGAATTTCCTTAAATGGAATGAAATAACAAGTATTTTCGCCGAATTTTAGCAATTTTTCACGAGAATGTCTTATGCTTATATTGGTATCGAATTTTTGACAAAGAGGATGTTCATCGTTCGTAAAAAAATCCCATAGTCTTTCAAACACTTTTTTCTCGAAAACGTCGATGTTTATTCAGGCATTTTGGATTAGAAACTTCTGGTACCGTTTTCTCTTTCGCTATTTTTTCTTCTCGAGACATGACATATTTAGTAAGTTTTTCGTGAAAACGTTCGAAACTGCGTTTTGCATGGATATCTTGCTTTTCACTCCTGACCTCTGAGGTTTGCTTTTCGCAAATTTTGCCTAACGACCGGGGTCAGTTTACCTCGATCAGCGCAGATCTCTGTGAAAATGTTTCCAAGAAGTGGATCCTCCATCTTTGCCAAATTTCCCCGGATTTCTCAATGTGACTGCGCTCAGCGGCCGTGACAATGAGACCCAGGTCATGAATGGGCGCTGCGCGATTATTTATACAGTTTGAATATTCGCAGGCGGGTGTCGTTAACATTCCGGAGCATTCCAGCTTCCAACGCCAACACCTTGCGGAGGGGACAGGGGGCGCAACCTTTCGCCCCTCCAACGGCCCGTTCCGACAAAGGTTGCGAAAATAAACGCTGCTGGGGTGACAAGGAAAACACCCGGGTGCTGATCCGCGGGGTTGGTACCGGGAGAAAAAATTTCAGGAAATTTTCAATACAATCCCTATATATTATTTACATGTATAAAACAATATACATGTACACGTAGATGTATATACCAAATGAAAGCAAGAGAAACGTCTGATATGTTAAGAAAGATTTCTTCCACTGGGAACAGTTGCATGTACATGTACTTGTACATTTATAAGGTCTCCCTTTAGGAAATATGGAAAAATTCAGAATGGGACGTGAAAAAACATTGTCACTAAATCATAAAGTTGTAAAAACGTATCAGTTTCCATCAATGTGAAGGAAATACTGATATGTTAAAGATTTCTCCATCTGGGAATAGCTTATTACAGATTACATTTATGCGTTTTAAAGTTCACTTAATATGTGGAAAAATTGAGAATGGAAGGCGAAATACTGAGTCATTAAATCATGAAATTGTAAAAACATCAGTTTTGAAAGTGGATAATTCTTGACGCAATATTAAAAGGTAACTTAGGAGGAAAAAGTTTGAAAAGATCGTACTGAACTTGTGAAAAACCTCTGGAATTTGTACACTTGATGCCCGGTACATCGATGCTTGATGCGATGCGGTTTATACGAGTTTGGGAAGGTGACACGATTAGACAGTTATTTTTTTCAGAAATCTTTCTTTTTCTTGTTAAATATCTGAAAAATCCCGAAATTGAATAAGAAAATTTGAAGGTTAATTGGTACCATCAAATGCTCGGAATTCAGGAACGAGCTGGGTAAGCTCTGGCTGATTAAAACTTCTTGTTTGGAATGCATGTATTTTAGAAAACTGTTGTGTTGAGAAATTGGGATAAAAAAAAAATTGGAAAACCATGTATGAATGTGAAGCGTCAGGAACGATGCATGCACGAACATGGTCTACGAAATTGGAGAATGGTATGATGAACCCAGCGCTTACATGTAACAGTAATAGTTACTTTTTGACTGTTTCAACAAGGCGAATTGTAGTAAGCTCACGAGCAAAGCACGCATTTTGTAGTACCGCCAACGGGCGCTAGGCGGCGCGCCTGGCGCCTACGAACATGGTTACATGGCTTTCACCATTCGTCGCAAAGGTGTCCGTGCGTGAAGAGGTGTGTGTTCCTGGTGCCGTCGTGAGTCCGGCCGTCGCTCGAATCCTGCCGGCCCAGAGGCAAGCAGCCCCGGCCGAGTCTCTTCCTTCGCTCTCGGTCTCGGAATAACAGCGACGCCCGATGCCGGTCGCCGCCGGGACTCTGCGGCGACGGCGCTAGCGTCATGCGGACGGGATATGGCTTCTTGCTGGGTAAGCCCGTTTGCATCAACTTGTCTGAATTTGTCAGTGATGTTTGATGCACTGGTCCTAGTTGCATGGAGGCGCACATGTCTCAGAACTCTTTCGTGGATAAACGAAAGGGGCTTTGGAGGGCATTCCTGCAATGCAAACATTTTCACCCATTAGTTTAGTATAACTGAATTTATGCAGTATTTGTCGTTCGCTACTAAACACACTATTTGAAATTTCCTAGTTTATAAAAAAATATATATATATATATATATATCATTCAATGAATCCAGTTTTCAGAGTATTAAAAATGTGACGTGGAAATAAATCCAGAATCAAATCCGCAAAAGCGCGTGGTTGATCTAACTTTGCAGGCTTTTTCCATGTTTGTTTGTTTTTCAAAAATTAAATTTGGCCATTTTCTAATAATATCAGATGTGGCAAAGCATTTCCGAACGGGAGAAAATAAAACTTGGCAATAATTAGCTGATAATCAGATCGACCAAAACTATGTTCGACTGTGTTTGCGTTGCGGGAAAGCTCTCCAAACCGCCTTCGCCCAGCCTAAAAAATTGACATTTTTGGGCTTTTGGGGCAAAAAGATCGAATTCCTGCAGAATTCGAGCGTCGCGCCTCGCCTGCTGCCTAGCGCTGAAATTCGGCGAATTCTTCGGCGCTGTTTTTTGCGAAAATTAGCGAAATCGAGCGAAACGTGCAGAGGTTTTGCAGCTCGCGATAACATCGACGATGGCAATGGAGCAACTGCTCGCGATTGCCGAATTCTATTCGCAGTTTTTTTTCCCTCAACACCGCCAAGGGATGATTCGTTCCCCTGACAGCTGTTTTTCCAACAATAAAAAAAGTTTTCAAAGTTTTCCAGTTGAATTTAGAAAAAGACAGTAAAATGGACACCAGTTCGGAATGCAGCTAATGATATTTTGAATTGTTTCCAAAATTGTTTTAATTAAGGGCGAGCAATAATAATAATAATAATGCTAAGTTGTAGGCGGAAGTAATTATTTTGTTGTTGTTAAGGAAAGTATATTTTGCGAAGAATTGTTGTGAATTTATGTTTGAACAACCCGTGATTAAACCTTGACCTTTGACGCGGGGGTGGGAGTTGTGCCCCAGTCGAAAGCGTGCTGGCTAAACTCCAGTTAAACTTAACGAAGGTTGCTCAATAGCGCCAAGGATTTCAGGCCGTTTACCTGGGCGTATTGCTGCAAACGAAGTGCACCAACCCGGTCTAAGCAATCGTTAATAGCGATGGGTACCAGGCGTAGAGATCCATTTTTATTCGTCGATTAAATAAGACCCTGCATGGTTTGGAGAAATGAACTGATAACTGCATTCACGCAACCCGTTATAACCCGTTCATAATTATAATGTATATTGTACACGTACATGTATGGCTAAAACAGTAACTTCAAGAAGTTTAACAACCTGTTGCGCCATGCTTCGACAAACTTAACCCGCCTGTAAAGAGATTGCTCCAGTGATAAGTGACACTCAACGACACTTCTCGTCAAAGTTTAGCTCAGTTATTGATTGCAAGCCAATTTTGCCCATGTGCGACTAAAATCGCTTGTTAAGCCATGTTCATATTAAAATTGCTCATTAAAATGTTATTGGAGTTGAAAATGGCTTGCTCAAATCATTATGAATTCTGCTAGGTTCTCACGGTGCACTTTTTATCGTTAAATACTTATTGATCAACACAAGTAGGCAGAAATAACCCTATTATACTGAAAATTTGAAAGCGAGTTGACAGCTGTTCCGACATGTTCGCACGTTTCTAACATGTTTCGACTTGAACCACCCGATCGGATTGAAAGCTTTTGAACGACTGCAGCTAAAAGAAGACTTCATTTAATTCTATTGTGGTTTAAATTGTTGCTTTCAAAACAACCTTGAACGGCAAAAATTAAGTACCCAACATCGGGGATGCTGTGTCAGGGAACTGCCGATTAGGTTTAACGGATTATGGTGAATATTCGGACCTTTTGAAACGAACACAATTCACCACAACAATTTTCAACTCAAAACATAATTATTAAGTCATTAACGTGTTATTGATGAACCCGATTTTAGAATGACAAAGACAATGAATGTCGCGACTTGCAATGTCATGACGATAAAAGTCGAGGCCTTAGTGACACGTTAAGGCTCCTTAATCCCCGATTATCTTTAAATTGAACTTGACACAGTCAGCCATCTCACGAACCGACATCCGAGGCGAGCACGGGTTGGGACGATGACGTCACTCTGTCGGGTCCGCACACGTTCCGAAACACTTCGTGTTGAAATTCGTCGTGTGCCGTCCTTAGTCATTAATTATTCAACCTGTTTACAATTGTTATGTTTCAATTTCTCGTCGAATGGCGCAACCGGCCTTTGCCATCCTTCGGCTGGTGACGTCATTTTACAAGGGCATTCGCCCGAGAGCGAGGCTAGCACCGATTGACCTTTTTTATTTTATTGCAATATGTAATTTCGAAAATAACTCATGACATAATGCATGCACGTGAAGAATTGATTTCATAAATTCATTGCCCGCACCTATAATGACATTTCACAAATTGGTGTGTACACATAAAAAATCAAATGATTCACCATTTCCCGCAATGCAAAAATATACAAAAATCAGTTATGGTAGAACTGATTATTATCACTATCACTGCTAAATTTATCTTTCCCCATGTTAAATTCTAAAATCAACACAAAACAAAATGCATATAGATTAGATTTAAAGTAAAAAGGGATTAAAAACTAATATAAAGTAATAAAAAGCAAATCTATCAGCCCAGGAAAATCTAAAATCAACCCCACAAGAAATGCTTTTTCGAAAATTTAGCGCCCTTGTAACTTCATCGCAGATAGCGATGGATGGTCGCTCGTTAAAACTTGTTTGTTCGTCGGCGACGTGACCTTGCTGTATTTATTGGTCGAAAAATCAATTTCTGGCACCATCGCTCGTCCGACGTCGGGTTCGGGGAATCCGCCACGGCAGATAGGCGACTTTTCGAATCGCCCGAAACGGGGTGTTCGAAAACGAACAGCATCATCCGCCATCACAGTTCTTAAAATGGCAGCTCGTTTTCTTAAACTTCGCAAATTTTTCGAAACCCTTTAACTTAATACACCCGGACGAATTTCGTGCAGGCTCGGCGCTTTCGCCGTGTTTCCGAGGGCGAATGAATACACGTACCAGAAAACGAGCTGTTCGCTTTCTGTTTTTAGCACAGCTTGCCAGTGACCATTTTTGGAGACTCGGTTTTTCTGATGGTTAATTTGCTCCAGAGCCGAGTATACCATGGTGACAGTGCGCGTTCGATTTTCGGCAAGAATTCCTGCGAATTTTCAGTGCAAAAATTTAAACTAATATTTCAATAGGTGGGTTATGACCGTGGTGGAAAGATCGGTAGAATCGGTACAAATATACTGATGAATGATGGCATACTGATAATGTAGTAGAAAATGTAATGATATCACCAACCACACCGATATTTGTAGTCCCAAAAACCAGTACCTCGGACATGTATAATGGTATATTATGGTATAATGATATCAGTGTAGAAACATAGTGATAGCAATAGTGTTAATATGATGTTATGGGGATAATGATATCAGTATAGAAACATAGTGATAGCAACAGTGTTAATATGATGTTATGGGGATATCAGTATGGAATCACAGTGAAATCAGTCGAGAATCAAATGGGCTTAATGATCTTTTCACCAGGAGAGGCCAATCGCCCTGCCGGAGGACGATCGGTGTCAGCCATCTTTGCAGACCATGACAAAGTAACACATTTGCCGAAGTTGGAGCATGTATGGGCTTTTTGGACAAATTATCGTTTGGCCAGTGCCCAGCGGTGGTACGTGAGCGACGTTGGGCTCCACGGCTCCTCCAACACGGGTGCAGTTCGTTACCCCTGGTTAGCGCCAAACTAGGCCCGGCCCACGTAACTCGTTGGCAAGTATTTGGAACAGGAACTGCGTGTCTCCCGTTCCCGTTATTTGGGTTTCAGTCCCCGCGAATCTCAATCGGCACGGGGCTCTCCGCCAGTCCCACCCCCGTTTTTTTCGGCGGGCGGGATGTCTGCGTGCCCCGCCACAGACAATGCTTTTTCTGCGCTCCTGGCAGACGGCCATCTTGCGAACATGGCAAGATGGCGGCCCGTGTTTCCTTAACCCGCTTCAGACGTTTCCGGTATTCGTATTTGTCACGCCGCGGGGGTATTTTTAAAATCACCCCGAATAACAAGGTTGCACGGCGTCTATTCTAGGCAGCGCGGCCTCTGACCTCTGCCCTTGGGGCTGCTTGACCCTCCAGATGCCCCACACTAAACTTTAAGTACTTTAGTAAAATGTTCGTTTGGCTTTGTATAGCTATCACAAGTTGTGACCTTAAAATTTTGTCCACACGACTTTTTTAGTACTCTTCACAGTTCACACATGCGTTAACATGCATAAGAAATTCATCAGAATGCGTTAACATGTATATGAAATTCATCAGAATGCGTTTTATTTGGTGCCATCAATTGAGTCGAAATACTTTTGTTTCCTAATGAACTTGTAGGCATATATAAGCTAATTAGATGTATGGCTATGTATAGGTTTAGCCTCACGTATGCAATATGTTTGAAGACGTGTACCTAAATGTACTCATTATATACATGTTTATAGTGCACAGCCATCATACCGAAAAAATTTCCGAATTACATATATGGTGAAACTACCTACCTACCAGCTACATAAAAAAATGGTTAAATGTTCCTCTATCAAGAAATATAAGTTGGATTCGTGTACTTATAGTTTTGGATATTCTGAACGTCTACTGAGTTTCTCGGAAATTGTAAAAATGTTTTGAAAACAACACAGTAAGCTTGAATTGAAATTACTTTGTTATATTTTTAATTTAACTCATAAATTTCCTTTTGCTATCCTGCACATGTTTGAACATGTTGTCAATGTATGTTCATACTTCCTAAACCAAAAAGTTAAGAGTACACTTTCTGAACACGCGTAAAACGTTAAAATAATCGTGTTATAAACGTTACGTTGCTGTATATATTTTCTAAATATTCAATAAAACTTTGCAGTAACAATGAGATGATTAACTTAACGAATTGGCGAAGCCCAAATTTATGAGGACGTTGATTTTTGGATGATTTGGTGTTTCGTTTCATTGTGAATGAAAACTGAGATTTTTTTTATGAAAATCACTGATTGTATTTTTGGGCATTGTTAATTTTGGCATTCCGTAACGGTCTGCTATGTCAAGCAATTAACTAATTGGAGGAAACGCTTTCAATTGTTTTTATTTTTAGCAAAAGTTGCTTAATTTGTTAATGGTTTTAAAACCCGGCTGACAAATCGTTTTACGATTGAATGAACAGAAACAAAAGTAGTCGTAAAACCAGGGCCGATTGTTTCCCTGGTTACTGAGTGGAACGACACCCGTACAGCGAATAATTGGAATATCGCTGAAATTCGTCATATCCCATTTATAAACGAAGGTCCTTTGGTGCTGTCCGCACTGTTGTAGTTGCTTTGCTAATGTTTCAATAAAACTATTTTCATTCCGCCAACTGCGTCCAAAGCAAGTTTCTTAACCACATATTTAGCTGATGTAAGAACACATCTAGAACATGTTAATCACGTGCTGTAATAGTGCATGAGCTCGTTTTAAGGGAGGCTTGCCACTTATAGACATTTCAATTCTGAATCCAAGTTTTCACATTTTCTAAGCTTATCCATTCACTCTTCGATAACTGCACGCTGCATAGGAATTGCAAGTTGAGGAGCTAATTATGGAACGTTGGTAACATATCAAGTTCACACATGCTGTTTCATTCAATATATACGTTGTCAACTTTCCTTAAATAACCTCATTCTGAACGTGTTTCTACAAATAACTTACTCGTTTGTGTCCGAAACGTTCTGGAACGGGGTCCGTATCTGTTTGCGATCGCTTTGTCGCCAATATTTGGGCGGCATGCATTGACACCCTTGGCCCCCCCATTGTACCTGGGCACATTGGGCGAGGGGGCGCTGCTGGAGGAAATCCGGAAAGGGAAGGGCGGTGGCTCCGTGCATGCGTTTTTTCAATGGACGGCCAATAATGCTGACTGAAGGTGGGAATATCCGTCCCAGATTCATTTTGGTATTTTTTTTTTCGCCCTCGTCAATGGAGTCGGGGGTAACTAGGATGTAACCTGTCTACCTTGACGCGCTCCATTTGAGCTCCATGCACAGGACGTACGCTGCGTGCCCAGATCTGGGTCATCACCCACCCCCGCGCCCCGCACCCAGGGGGTTTCATTGAGGTGCTACTGCCGAGGGGTGACGTCATTCATTGATCGCGTATATGTTAAAGGAAGTGATTGGACAGCTTCCCCTACGACACGCATGCTATTGTACCCTCCAATGTCAGCGTTTCAAACCGTCCATAGGAATTAACATTTGTTGTTGTTGTAATCGTTGGATCATTATTAGTATGCACCCCATATAGATGATTATCGTTGTTTGGCACCTTCCATGGGATGTTATAGTTTCGTACCTGCCATGGAATCATTATCATTTCGAGCCTTCCATGTTGTTTAATACTTCCAAACGTTAGCAACCTGAACATAAATATAATCATAACATCATAATCCATAATATTGACATTGACTTCAATTACCTTCTGTAGGATTGTCACTGTTTTTATTCAGAAGGATTATTTTTATATTTAATTTTTGGGATTACCATTGTGTTAAACCTTTTATTACATTATCGTGGCTTAGCATCTTTTAGCATCCTTATGAAAGTTGAAAACATTGGTTTTTATTTTCCTTATACATGTAATTGTATTGAACAGTAGCATGTTTGGTGGAATATTTTCACAATGATTAGATACGTTTAATGAAGGTTACTTTCTACATTGTATACGTTTAAATCAGTTTTGAATCATGTCAGTAAATCATACATGTTAATAGCGTATGACACATGCTCTAAAAATCTTCATCCCGAAAATGAAACAATTTAACAATGTTGGTTCTGCGTGTAGCTTATATGTTGATTCTATGTACACTGTAATGCATACTTAAATAATAACTGAGTTTTTTGTGTAACTTATATATGCTGTTGGTGACATTGGTTTTCAAATGTATTGAATGGGATTGTCAATAGGTCACCTATATTGGATTAATGACGGTTCTCACCTTCGATAGAATCAATACAACTCTTACCTTCCATTGGATTAAGTTTTGTCATTTTAATTAGATTAGCCGTTGAGATTTACACGTGGATATTTCCAACTTTCTCTGTTGGTGGATTAACGGCTTGTCTAATTGATTGGTGACGCTTCTCCTGCTTGATCCAATTCGAAGCAAGTGTCACTTACATTGGAGTAAAACCTTGCAATTTGTAATTGGATTAAAGGGGGGGGGAATTATCCGTCCGATGGGATTATCCCCCAGGTGAGCGAGGGGTTCGTCTCATCCGTTTAGCATTAAGTGTGTTTATCGCGGAAGGGAAACGTATGAATCATTAGGCCATTAATTTGGAAGCATGGTGCTACCTGAAGCATGGTGTTCGTATATGGCCCAGGTTGTGTTTTATGAACGGAAGTTCCCTGGCGGGCGGCTAACAGGGGCATTAAGGAGGAAGAGGTCCGAGACACGAGCGCCTCCCTTTCTAACAAGCATAAAACCCCCATTGTTCTGCCTCTATTCCATCTCGCTTCTGTCCTGCAAGGGTCTCCTCTGGTCTTCCAATCCTCTCGATGTCCTACTGTTTTGGCACTGTTCAGAAACATCGGCAGTCACGTGCTTGAATTATTCATCAGCTAGTCAACCGAATCAAAGATTTTCACCTCATTTGCTCTTTTTAACTGTTTTTCAATTCTGTTTACACCCGTTTTTCTCTTTTAGCTTCAGTTGGTTCTGTCACTTGAGATTTCATGTAACCAACAACTTCTGTTCACTGGCCTGCATGGCAGTAATCAAACTTTGCAGCATATCCATGTGCTGTTGCTTTATGCAGTTTTTGTAATAATCTCAATCCATAGGCTGTTTGTTCTCTTCTATTCAGCATATAATTTTTCTATTCCATCTTTATTGAGATTTGTTTGTAGCGTTCAGTTTTTCTTCCGTAATTTTCCTTAATTTCTTTTTTAAAGCCGGCCCAAAAGGATTCCCACATTTATTTCAATAAAAGAATTGAAGCAAAAATGAGGCGTGAGCAATTTTTCAAGTTTATTGTAATTGCTTTTCACTCGGTTTATTTCAAGTTTAATTTTCTCAATTTTTCCATATTTTTTTTTTCGTCGGCCATCTTCATATTTGTGAGTCCAAAGTGTTAATCATTTTCTGATGAATGTTTTTAATCCTACCTCATCCAGGCTTTCTCCCGATTATATTCGGGATATTGTTAAACTTTTCAACCACTTTTTTCCATTTTAAATACGTCCAGTTTGTTTCACTTCTCGTCCGGGTTTCTTCTGTCAAGCTTAGGTATCATTTGTTCGTTTTTGTTCCCATTCCATCGGCACATCCACTCACTGTAGCGGATCCAGAGGAGGAAGGATCAAGGGTTAGGTGACTCCCTGTCGTCTGTGTCTATCACTGCGCAAAAATAGTTATCCAATAACTTAATCTATGCAACAACAATCAATAAAAAACATTTAAAAAAGCAACTAAATTCTAAAATCCATTCCATAACCAGGTTTATCCTTTCAGCCAGCAATTATTCAGTTGTGTGCTTCTCGGCTCTCTACTTGGCTTCTCAATAAACATTTTTAAAACGATGAAAGGCTACCCTTCCCTCGAATTCGGACCTCGTTCGACTCGTCCGCACCCCTCGCCTGGGTACTGTCCCCCGGGCTCCTGTTCTCGTTTCGAAATTCTTTTTGACCACGGCAGCAGGTGAGCGCGTGCGGTGCGGGCCCCATTAAGGACCCACCCCGAGGACACGCGGGTCGGGGTGCCCCTCCTCGAAATTCGCCATTTATCTGGAATTCGTCCTTCTGCTGGAAATGCTGTCCGATAGTGGTGTCAGCGCGCGTAGCCGGAGTGACCCGCGACCTTTGACCGGGATCCTGACCTGTGCGGACGCTGCTCCAGATGCGTTCTGGTAAGACTCTTGATTCTCGACCCCTTGTGTTGTGGTCCTCTTCTTTTGTGCACGAGGGCTGCTGTGGAATTCGGTGGCACTGGACATCAGCTAATGGCCGGTGTGAAAGTGACCACTATTCGAGCGTATTGTTGGATCAGGGCCTAGTTTGGGGTCTGATGAGGTTGCGAAGGTCAGCCTGGACCGAAAACGCTGTTTAGAAGTGGTGCCTCGAATAATAAGTCAAAAGAGCTGAAGCTCTGAGTGCTTTATTTGTTTTGTCTTGTCTAATTATGGACTGTCCGTATGAAAAGATTGCGTGTAAGCAGTACTGCTTGTAAGTAATGTAAGAATGAGCATGTTTTTTTTAAACTAAAATGTAAAATGTTCCCACTTTGCAGCGTGTTAGTTATAGCCTATAAAGTACGATAGTTCATAAATTTCACATGTTGTCGATTTTCGGTTAAAATGTTACTCTGAATGATATCGCGTTGGAATTCTTTTTGATGTAGTGTATAAATACTGTTAAAACAACTGTTTACGGCATGCAGTATACATGTATGAGCCCGGCGTTTTATGCGTTTTAGAAAGAAATAATGCGATTTAAGCGTGAACAACTTTTGTCTTGCAGTTGTACACACTAATAAAACATTAATTACGGTCATAAGAGTGAAGATATATCAAATACATGTAAGTCTACCATATTTTGTTCTAGTATGGGTAATGCATGATTACCAATTGAAGAGCTCAAATTTAACAGAATTAAAATGCAAAAACGTGTGTTTATGAGATAATTTGCAAAATATTCCAAACATCCCTATATAAACGTTTATTGAATGTTTTGCCCTGATCATGAAGGAAATAACACTAATGTATTTGTTGCACCTCTATATATCCTGTCGAAAATTGTTCGGCTTGGTTCATATGTTGACCATGTAGCATGTTTTTTGCAATGTTTAGAAAACGTAACATATTTTCAATTTTCATCCATTAAGAATTGCAGCACATGACAATTAACTGACAAATGTTATGAATTTTGCAAAATGCATATACACGTAGGCCTATAGAGTAACACTGGGCACCCGCTGGGGGAAAAAAATCATTTTATATTGCTCGCACGTAACAATATTTAAAATGTACGTCCAATTGGAGAGATAATTAACCTTTTTCAAAGGTTGATGTCTATCTACGAAACGCAATATAAAATGTTAGAAATTTGGTATTTGAGCCGATACCGCCATTTTAAATTTTTGCAATTTCTTTCGTATCTTGTTGGTCAGCATCTTGGCTTCGGGGTTTCGAATGGGCCCTTGTTTAACTTCATACATGTTCAGTCGGTGAGCTCAGTGCTTATCGTGTTCGCCATCGTTTCGCAATGCCCAGCTGGACATTGGTCGTGGGACGAAGAGGACTCAAAAGCCCGCATTGTTGTCTCGCCTACCTTTCTTCGCATCATCCCGATGTTAATTTTTCTTCGAAATGACCTTTCTTTGTGCGTGCCAGCGTTCGGCGATCTCTAGTCGCTGACCAAGCTCGGAGCTCTTCCCAGGCCCTCACAAGGTCCAAAGATTTTGTTGGCGGTCAGCTGGTCGTTTAACCACGCTGGATCCGGCCAAACGGACACAGGAGGCATTGCCAGTGGGGCCTCTCCCGGGCCAAGCGAGGTTGATGCCCCGGGTGCCTTGCCGCCCGCCCCCTCTTAATCGCCTTATAATTCGACGCATTTGATGAGCGCTAGGTGCGGTTCCAGGGAAGCCGTGGCGCCGCCGAGGCCCACCTGCATTTCGTCGGTCGTCAAAGGGAAGCCGTACGTCGCCGGTGTCGTCCGGGGCTCCGCGCTGGGGGTGCGTGGGCCTCGGCCGGGGTGCAGGGGCGACAGTCTGCTCGAACCCGCCTCGCTTGTTTGTCTTGTGCGGGGCAAGAACCACCACTGTCGCCAAGCGGTTGGAGACGGAATTGGTCGGACCAAGCCTCTCCAGGTCGTGTACCGAGCTAGTGCAAAAAGTGCCCCTTCGAGCGGCCTCTATGACGTCATTAATGAGATGTGATGATGTGACGTGGTTTTAAGCAGGTGACTTGAGAATGGGACATTTGTTGCCTGGGAGGTTTTCAATTGGAAACATTTTTGCCTGAGCATGTGGTGCGACTCACGGGGGAAAAAGTAAATGCATTGGCTCAGGTTGAAGCGAAACCCCGAAAATAGGAAGCGGCAGTGTATCATTTTTAAGATGTTGGCTGGTCGTTGGCAATTTGAGGAGCCCATTAAGAACGTCAAACAAAACGTCGACTTTTAATCACTATCTCTCATTCCCGAAAGTCCAAACACTGATGTCATTATGCCACTAATATACATTGTTATAATAAAATTATTGTTATTCGACCTCCGCACAAAGTTGTCGCTCTTGGACGTTACTGTAAAGAGGTCAGTATATGAGTTTAAAATGACGTCCTTTGATGACGTTTATAAACAGCTGATTAAATTGGAAAAGAATGATCAATAAATAAGAGGGAGGTGAAGGGGTTACAAGGGAGTACATGAAACTGCACCCAATGAGGAGCCAGATGTCATAGGATCTCAGAAAATGTTTGCATACATTGAGTACATAGCCACGTATGAAATACATAGCATTTTGTATAAAAAATGTATTCAAAATCTATATTTATGATCTGCGTTTTCTAAAATGTTCTGTAGCGAACATTTTTGGAAACGCAGATTCATTAATTATTATTCCTCAGCAATTTATTTTTCACAGCTATGGGCTAAAATCCTAAATTTTCCTACGGCGTTTCTTCAAGCACGATATTTCCAAGCAATCTTATTATATAAAAATATACGCAGAAATTTGTAACTTATGTTCTGTTTTCAAAAGTGCTTGCTGTTCTGTTTCAGTCTATATGCAAAAGAAATGCATTGGCAATACATTTTAAAATGCATTCAAATTAAAAAGAAAACCCAGTTATTACAAAGTTATTACAATGATAAGTGCCAATAGTCTCAATCTTAATGCATTTCTTTTGCATATGGGACATGCTTCCAATGCTGTCTCCTATAAATATGCATCTGTTCAAAAAAACACATTGATGATCATAAAGGCAAAGGAGCAACAATTTTTCTTTTCTTGCATATGGAATGACATGAAATAGAGATTACCGTGTTAAAATGTTTTACAGAAGGAGCATTTAATTTTAACTCCAACCAACTTATTTTTGTTTGGGGAAAACTGAACGGATCTCTGGTTCATCCCATTCAACAGTTGTCAAGTGAAAACGTTAAAAAAAATGTGCCAAATGAGAACTTAACAATGTTGTCATTGCCTACATGGGATTTCTTTTATTCGTCCTTCTGACACCTGCAAAGCTTCATGCAATGCGAGCCATGCATGTGATTCACTTCATGATATCACCATTGCCGATTATCCCTTAATTACAAGGATTTGATTGACGGTAAATTGCTGGCATACTTCACTGCTGCGCATCATGCATTCGTGCAAATTTCAATTTGCTGTTCGACGCTAGGGACTGTTGAGAATTTAAAGACAAGGGCGAACGCAGAATCCCTTCCCTTCCCCCCCCCCCCTCATCCCTCTGAACGGTTGTAGCGGTGAACGGGGACATTTTCGGATAAGAGGTGCCCACGCCCAGCGTTTCTTCTGTTTGCAGAGGCTCACATAGTTGTCATGCCCGAGATTCCTGGGTGGAATCCCCAGACCCCCACCCAGGAGCCCACCTGACCGCCAAACGAGCAGAACTGGCCACACCCAACCTCATCTCCATCATGCTGGTAAAACCCTCGCATGCCAAACGGAGATAAATTTGCCCCATTCCTCGAAAATTAGACCCCGGCCTCACTTTCGGACTGCGAAATATCGATCACTGGCGCTTTCGGCGAGCGCCTCTGGTGGTGATCATCGCTTGTATTTATTTAATATATATATATTTTAAATTCGTTATTCAAATGAAACCCATCAAAGGAAGTTTGTGAGATTCAGGCATATTTTCTCATATTTATGATATTTACAAGAGGGGGGGGGGTAACATCTCTTAAAAATCGTCTACTCCTGACTTCAAAATACTTCGGGCTGACATTCAATTCAATGATTTCAATGGGACTTCATTGACTTCAACCAACATGTACACCTGACTTCAGAAGATGTTACCTCTCGGATATTTAGGTTTCCTATTAGCTTGGCACCACTAAAGTCCTGGTTTTTGAGAAAGTGTCCTGATGCGACCTAGGCTGAAAGGAATTCCAAGATGGCGCCCTCTCCGATTCGAAAATCAGCTTTAAGCGTGCCGTAAAATTTCAAAACCGACGCTAAAAAGTGTAGCTTGGCGTAAAAAAAATCCTAGTCATGCCGAATGTCATTCCTGCGAGTCAGCCACCCAATTCCGATGTGTCGGTGAGGAATTCGGCCTCCCGATTTAAAAACCAAAAGGAAGAAAGGTAGCGAGGAAGTGTGGCCTTACATGGAACGCCAGCTTTTTTTCGCTTTTTTTTTACGCATTTTAAATTTTATAAACGGAAGTGCTGTTATATCTGACTAATCGTCCAAGCACGTTTCGACAAACTCACGATAACTAGCGTCCTCGCGAGGTAATTTTACGCTTTCCGAATAATTTTTAATCGAAGTTTTGCCTCGCATCGTTATGCTTTCTGGGTCGGTGCCATGTTGGGACTCCGTTGGACATCCTTTTCCTGCCTGCTTGCATGGCACTAAAAACTTGTCATGTCTAATGACAAGCATGTTTCTTTGTGTTTTGAATAAACGCGCCCATGCGACCGGGGTTGTTGCATCCGTGGATTGTGTGCTGTAAACACGTTTCTGGCCTCTTCCACATTCGCGCAGGCAAATGTGACCAGAGTTCGTCTTGTTCGGCGGGCGCCATCTTGGAACTCCGTCTTTGGAATCATCAATCCGAATACTGCTTGCTTTCTCGCAGTATTCGCAACTAGCTTGTGCGGAGATAAATTAAACTTGCTAAATGAGACACTCCGTTTTCGCGATAGCCAATTCGGAAGTAAAATCGACGTTTTCTTGATGAGCAAACATCTCGAAATGCATTTTTCGAACACGACATTGATGCTTAACCTCGGGTAGTTTCCGTTAGCTGAGGGCCCAGTTGCCCATGAAATGGAGCATATTTTCGATTCGTCATGTTTACGGCCCAAGCAGCTAGGCATGCTCTCGCAACTTGTGTGTTCATGGCCCGGCCGCATTGCGGGACTCTTGGTGCCCCCGAGGAGGGGGAGGAGTACCGGCACGCCGGGAACCCCTCAAATTAAATATGGTAATTCGACTTTGCAGCCGGATATAATACGATTTTTCGGCGGCTTTGGTTTCAGAAACAAATATGGAGATGAGTCCGTCGTCAACGCAGCTTGAATAGAATTTAATTTGGGAGGAAGGGCATTTTTAATAACCGAGGGGTCACCGGGTGGGAGCTGAGTCACTCGGCTGAAAAGCTTGTCCATTCTATCGCGCAAAAACCTGATTGCACCAAATATCACTCCTACTTTCGGTGCTCGGTGGTGACGCTGGTGTCAGTGGCCGAAAAGCGAGCATCTATAAATCCATATCGGATTTATGGAAAACGAATATCTTGCTTCGTCCATACGTTCGGATCCGCTGATCTGTGCCGGATGCTCGGAACTCGCAAGGGGCTTCCTTTAGGGAGTGAAAAAGACCTCACCTCCCTCCCTCTGCTCTGCACCGCCCCATTTAGCACTAATAGTCCCGATAACATCCCTTAATTTATTTAAAAGTATTTGATTAATTTCAAAGCTCGTTATTTTGAATAGGAAACGTGGTCGAAAATGCGTGTCTTCATTTGAAAATGCCCAGTTAATTTATAAAGATATAAGAAAATTGAAAAAAAAAACCTAGTTCGTTTTTTCAAGACTCCATGCCTGAAATATGCGATCTGATTGGTTCGACCCAGACTGCTAACTTGATGCCCGATGCGATGCTTAATGCGATGCTGCACCATGTTTTCACCCAATGTCCTCACCTCAGGGCCCAATTCTCCAGCCAATTTGCGAAGCGGTAGCTTTCTGGGAAGACACGGCGGTCCAGCACGCGCACACAACGCGTGGGGCGGGGATTCCCTCCGCCCCCCCCTCCCTCCCCTTTCTCCATCACTCACCCTGGGAGGACAGGTTTCGGTGCGTTTTCGGGGTTCCACTCTAATTGCGCAATTATGCTCTGGGGGAACGTCGGTTAACCGAAGGGCGCAGGCTCTGGCATTAGCGCGTGCGTCTCTGCTTGCCTCATCTCAGGCTTTGCGGGAAAGCTACCGTCTTTGCTTTTCTTGAAGAGAGAGACGCATGTTTCCTCATATTTCTTGAAAATTGCCACGCACTGCCACTTAAATAGTTGCACCTTTGGTTGTCTAATGCGAAACAACATGAGAGTGAGTACTGCAGGCTTGTTTCGGAAGCACGGTGATGCATGCCTCTTTGCTTTGCTTTGCTTTGCTTGCGTGAGGACCTTGTATAATCGGGCGTCGTCACGCCTTTGTCTGCCCCTGATGGCTGCGTTTCCGCCCTCATTTCCTCCCTTGCCTGGGCCTTTTTTTTTCTCCCTGCCCACACCCCAAGTCGGTCTGAGTGAAGTCCAGAGGGTGGCGCGCTTTTCAGATGCTTATCGCTAACCTGTCTACCCAGAAGCGGCGTCTCCACGCACTTACCTTGTCCAGGTACGGGATGATGGAGAGCCTGGGTTTGAACCCCAGGGGTGGCCCAGTTTGGCCACCAGTCTCTCATTAGGCGGCTCGCAACAGTTGGCTGTTTGCTTTTCGAAAACCGTCGCCGGAGGTTGCCTATGGAACGTTGGCTTTGGGGTTTCTCATGGATTAATCAGCGCTGCGGTATTATCAGGTGCTGGCTGATCCGGAGATAGTGGACAGGGGGTCAAGATCACGTGATTCAACCCCAATTCTATTTCTAGAGACGATTGTTGCGGATGATATGGGTGTCAGCTGACCCTTTGATCCCCTTCCTCCTACCTGAATAAGTTTGAGCATCAGTTTAAGCAGTCGCATACAATGCCAAAGTTAAAACTTCTTCGTGTCGTGTCATGTTTGATACCAAAAATAAGCCGATGTGGAGGCTGCTCAATATTGAAGGTGACAAGTGACGACCTTAAGGTTTTTTTCCACGTTTACTTAATGAAAATCCGCCCTCTGAAATCACTGGTCTTAAAAATTCTTTACACGTCCTTTCGAATTTTCTTGCAAATACGCTGCAAATGTAGTTTATTCAGCTTATAAAACCTACTGTGTCACACATGACATTTGCAGTTGTGCAATGTAGTTAAGCTTGTTATATTTTCGAAATTGATATATCCCCGTGTAGAATTGGTCATCCACTAGGGTCTGAATTATTTTTTATAATTTGATAATGTCCCTTTTATCTATAAAAAAGATTTAAATAAACTTGGGAAGTGTTATCCGGCTTCTGAAAACTGTTTTTCCCCTCTCAATGACACCTCCGAAGATGGGCATCAGAGGTCGCATAGCGTGTTTTTTTTTTCAAGTTTTAATTTTTTATAGCTCATACCCTAGTGCAGTGGTCCCCAACCTTTTTATCGCCGCGGACCGGTCAACGTTTGATAATTTTACCGCGGCCCGCTGAGGGGGGGG
>JAQIXS010001647.1:0-28076 GCA_034700785.1 Rossiulus vilnensis | reverse complement strand
ATATTTTTATTTAGACAAGGTACTACTTTACGCGCTTCATTACAAGTGACATTGCTGTGGCATAATATTTCTTCTAAAACATTAGAGATGTACAGAAATAAAAATATACTTGAAAGAGACAAAATATGGACATTTCTCTCTAGATTGAAGTTACAACTTACAAACCACTTATGCTAGCGTTCAGCTCAAATGTATTGACAAAATATAATGTACTTTCATAAAAAAATGTTTCTTAATCATCTTAAAAATTTTAGTTGAACCATTTTGAAAGATTCTAGTTTGGCTGTATTTTTTTAAAATAGTGAATAGTTTTAGCTGTTTTAATATAGATTTTAGTTAGACGCCCTTATTAAGATTTATAAATTCAAATGGTAAGTTTACGAAACCATCTGTTTGATTTTTTTAAAAAATTAAGCCTTGACGATCAGAATTTGAATTTTGGAATTTCAGCGACTCGGGTGCTCTTAATGAAACTTTCTCTCGCAAATTCGAAATTGAGTGTCCTTTCGCAAGTCATTGTGCATAAAATAGAAAAACAAGGATCAGAAACGTGATATTGGTTATTCTTAGTTGGCTTTAAAATAGTCTAATTCGCATTTTTTTGAGATCATTTATATTAAAACCTGGATATTTCATATGAAATGTTTGTTTCGTTGTAATCTTCACATCAACTGGCCTTCATTTCAATTGCTAATTAAGAGATGCGCGAAAACATTGATGTTGATGACTAGAAATTTGTATTCTGCATTAATTGTTTGGGTGTGCCTTGTTTTCCAAAGTTTAATCTCGATTTTGATCCATTTCGATAAAACAGTTGCAGGGAACAGATACATGTTAATGTCTTAATTTTGTTTGTTTAGACAGCGTGTGCACGCATAACTGGCTTCTCATAAATTGACAACAGTTGTCAGTGCTAATGTATATCATGGAGTTAAAAACAAAAGGTTTAATGTTTATGGTATTTTATTTATTACATTAATATACATGTAATTGGTAACCATCTTTGTTTAACATTTCTTCTATAGTTTTGACGACAAAAAATTAGATGAAATTAAATGTCGTCATAATAACTAAATTGATCTTGCATATAGCTTCGTTTATATGGTTGCAAATTGGCCCTAATTCTCTATAACGTGGTGTTTCGGTGAATTTGAAATTTATTTACAATTTATAAGCTTTATTTTATTGGAGTTGTTTATTTCACGAGGCATGGCGAAAAACGCCACATGGATAATCTGCTGATTTGGACAAGTTTTTCTCAGTCTTACCCATTTTTTGAGCAAGCCAAATGATTTAATTGGATTAGGTCAGATCACGTATAAAAACAAGCTTAATTATCACCGGCCTAACTGTATGACCTTAATTTTTAAACAAGGTCGACTTAATATCAACCAGACTCGGCTATCGCTTAATTTTACTCTTAATAAACGGACCGGTGTAACTTGTAGACGGTGGTTGGTGACAGGTTTTATTATAAATCAAAACCACATAATTATCCTCAAAATTTTCATAGCTAGCTTAGTTGAGAATTTAGTAAAATCTGGTAGATGATTTTCAACGTATTTTTCTGGTTTTGACTTCTCAGAAATTCGTTCAAAAAATACTTACATCATGTACACTGTAGTAATGACTGAAAAGTTATGCGATCAATACCCAAGTAGTGAGACGCTTTCACAAGAATGTAATCATAACAAAGAGGTGTAATTAACATGACATTAGAGTGGGTAAATTTGTTAAAACACAATAATTATAACTTGGATTAATTTATTACTCGACATATCCTTACTGACAGTAGAGTACTGAGTTGAATTGATTTGAATGTGGTATCGCTGTTTCAATCGTTTTTATTGAATTGAATGTAAGCGTCACAAAAATCGCTGGTTGATTTTAAATGTAATGAGAAATGTTCCTAGTATTTTTGATATTATTTCACGATTTTATACGTTGCATTTGAAATCTGGGATCAAAAACTCTCATGTTTTAATCTCAAGGATGATACATTCTCTTCATTTCAATATGTGATCGTAAATTGCGGGTTTTAGATGCGATTTACGACAGCACCTCACATATACTTGACGTCATTTCTCATATGATGTTTTTGCAATATCATTTTTTCTACAAACGCATCAGTCACTAGGAGAATGAGGAAGTGAAAATGTTTGTTAACAGGGCGAACATTCGTCAAGTTTTGAATTAAAAAATTGAACATTTTCTGGGAAAAATGTTTTTTTAAAAATCTGGGCAATAAATGGAACGAATGAAAAACTATCGTGATAACGTGACGACATTCCAGATTTAATATATCGAAGACTGCGTTGAGAAATGAGGAAAGTAAATGATAAAACTCGCTGTTTTAAGACTTGATATTAAAAAGAACCCAAATTGAGAGCGGAAAATTTGAAAACAAAGGACAAGTTGAAAGAAATTAATGTCTGAATTTAAACAAATGCTTCCTGTTTTACTAGAGGCCGAACAAGTAAATCTGCATTAGGTAAAGTTTAGAATATTTATAAAGATAAAGTTAAAAATATTGATGCATGCTATCAACATTTGTTTATCGATATTTTCGTGCAACAGTATTTCATGTATCGTACCGTCAGTATTACTGTCACTATATAACACGAAAATTAGAATATCAATTCAACGGTAATTCATCAGTATTGACCTGACACGATCAGCATTACTGTCAGTACTTGTTGATCCTGACAGTATTATTTACTGAGGCAAGTTCGCATAAAGCGTAGCTGTAGAAAATAATTAAATATGAACATGTTTTCTAACTTGAAAATGTCACTGCAAATCAGAATATCATCAAATTAACATGCCCACGAAATATGACAAATTGATTCGTCTTTTATTTTGATAAATTTCGTACATCTAAAGACGTATCTGTTTGGAAATCTTGAATCATAGGCTACATATGGTGAACAACATATGCAATCACGTGTTTAGTTCAAATATAAAGATACATTTATTCATGAACAGGCTTTAAGATGTTTTCATTTGCTGTGTTGTTAAGGAATTAAGATTCGCTATTAAAATTTGTAAAACCAATTTCTTTAATTGACGTCATGTTAGATGAAGAATTAAGAATTTCTCTTTGAAAAGCAAGCACGATGCTGTTGGAATCATTAATAACTGTATGTTTATTGTCGAAGAAGAATCCACCTTTGTGTGGTTTCCAAGGGCTTAATTAGAATCGCAATTATTTCCTTGACCTTGTCATTTCTATTCACTGTACAGGGCTTCATTCAGTGCGCAATCATTCTTAAATTAATTTAAAGCTACATTGTATCACCCTAAACCCTGCACGGTTCATTTTCCCAACTGCTATAACGAGAATATAGTATGTCACCATGGACAACCGTATTTCAAGCACTTGATTACTTAGCTAAGATAGGTGTTATCATTTAATTTTAATTCATATCAGAACGATTTGCATATGAAAACATCCTAAACACTGTCCATGAAATAAGATGGACAGACGCATCCTTGCATTCTAACTTGATACAAGATTGCCTATATTTTTCATCTTATGTTTGATTCCGAATTTCCAAATGCATATTTACATATACGGAATTTCTCCACACACAAAAACGCATCGGTTTGTCTTATTTCGTGGACGTTTTAATTTACAATATATTACAACAACAATGAACCTAAAATAAACGGGGGTTAAATCTATTAATTCGCAAATATATTTATTTCTCTATGGATTATAAGACTTATTAAAATTGTCTGACATGACTAAGGCTTTATTTTTATTTAGATCATTTTTTGTGTGGTAAATTTATGAATTAGGGCGAGGAAAACCGAAACATTTATTGGCGTTATTTCTGCGTTTATTGCTGGTCACTTTTTGCCAGGCGTCTGTTAACCATGTTCGTCTAAACGGAATGCGCGTTTTATCAACTTGACATTTTTATGATGTTGTAAAATTCGGCTGACAATTTCGTGTCCCTGCAACATTTTAGCATTGTCATGAAGATGTTTAATTTTGTTGGTCAAACAAAAACGTTTGCAGGACGAAACTACTTCAATTTTAACACAGCCTGAAGGGCCTCCGGGCGAACCACTTTTTATGGATGATTTTGTTAATCTTCTAAAATAATGGACGCAGATAGACCCGCTTTGAAGGCTCCACATACAATTAGAAAAATGCGATGAATTTTCCCATTGCGTTTTGTCAGTTGGCTAATGTATCAGTGAACTGTAGCCTAATAATTTAAAAGGTAGGAGGACATATGGTTTTCCTTGTTTTCGCTGTTTTAAATTTTACAAAACTTGGGTTTTCAATGCAATGGCATTGCAATGGCAGTTGACATTGTATGTAATTTGCAACAGATTATGCAGGATAATCCGAAAAGGTTTTATTTCATTTGTTTATTGTTTGAAACGCTACTGGAAAAACTCAGGAATACCAAGACGAAATGGTTGGTTAACTTGGCTTCAGCATCATAAAAATTAGTAAGTATCTCCAAAATCCCTTCAAATCTCATCAACAGATACAAATAGGTGGTTACTTTTAGCATATCTATAAAATATACCCATGATTTGACTATGAGGCATGTTGCTTCTTTAAGGTTTGTTGCTGGCAAACGAATTGTTGTAAAATGACTAACGATTTAGTATTAATTCGCAAATATATTTACTTCTCTTTGGTTTTGCCAAAATGAATTTTTTGTTTTATGACTTTGCATTGCAAAGGACCAGTCTTTTCACTTGCATGATTTGTTGTAGCAGTAGTGTACTAGTGTGAATAGTTGCAAGCTGATTTGTAACTACCATTTATTTACTCAAGCATTAAGTCTAAGGCTATGAGTTTGTTCAACTTTTCGCTCGAGCAACCATAAAATTGTGGCTGCATCCTGTGCATTTCTAATATTCCAAAAAGCACGGAGAAAAACTAAATAAATACAAATTGAAGAACAAGGTTGACCGAATAAAAATCAACATTGCAGTTTTAACATTGTCCTACATTCGCGAAAATAAATGACCAAAAAAGTGTCGGTTATTAGTGCATGGAGGTATAAACTCCCTAAACGTTACATGGAAAACCTACTAACGTGTACCTGTGCGTCTTTTTCGTTCCTTAAATAAAAAAAAAAAAAATCCAAGCACATGAAATATTCTTCTGTGCTGCTTTCAAAAGATAACAATGCGGCATTACAAACTAGTTTTTGTGCGCGGTATTATTCGTTTCATTTATATGCCATAAGTAGGAAGTGATTAATAATTATTATACGCATGTATTTGTCAGGCTTATGAAGTCGCTAGTTTGGCTGCTGTCTTGTGTCAAACAGTTTAAAAATCTGATGACTATCCAGAGGCCACATCCGCTTAGTTTGCATGCCAGCAATTCTTCGAATTAAAAACCCGACAACTAAAAGGCATATTTAAAACTATCCTGTTTAAAACTATCAGTTTCAGTAGTTTGTGAGTGCTTGACTTTGCGGGCACCCTTTAATTATAATTTTTGCTTTATATCAAAAGTCTAGTCTGGTTATGGTTACTTATGATATGGTATGGTTATGGTCGTATATACACGCTTATATATTACGCAGCAATGAGCAATAGAAAATATATAATTTCTTTATTACTTTAAATGCTGGCGTAATCTTGTTTCCTGGCAATTTGAAAATGCCGCTTTATATCACGTGGTTTACTTTATTATTGCGGTTGATTAACGGCGCTTCGAACAAAATACGTGTGTGATCAAGATGGCGTCGACAGCGCGTGTGGTTTTCCAGCTCAGGAGCATCGGCAGATCGTCAATTTCTAAACAACTTTTCACCAATTTGAGACCTGTTTATGATCGAACAACCAGTGAGTACCTTTACTAAGATCTTGAGCCAAAATTTCGGCGAACGTCAGTGCAATTGACGTTTTTCAGAGGACGATTAAAGCACGCATGCTTCCGCATTAAGCCTACTTCATATGCGGTGCGCTACCGATACTTGATGTTTTATGGAAAATGAATGCATAATCTTCGATAACAAGCTAATCAGAACTAGACTCCGAAACCTCTGCCACATTCTTCATCTACAGTGACGACTCCACGTCTAATGTTCTGATTCATTGTGATGCGCAGAGATTGCATCAGGTTTCATTTTGCACATGTTTAAAAAGGGCTATTCGCAAAGTCTTTGTCCGTGGCCTCATTCACACATTTCTTGCTTGATTGACGTGAATTCACATGTTATTACTATTCCGAAGATTACTTGAGGTGATAACTTGAAACATTAATTTCACCTCAAGTGAAAAGAAATAAACTAGCAGTGCTTGCGACGTTTTGACAGTGTCGTTTGGACCCTTTAAAATTAACCCTTTTAAAATTGAATTTAATGCCATTTATTTGTGTAGAAACGATCAGCTTTAATGACCTTCAGTACCGTATTGAACAGGCATCTTACAAATTACCATGTGGTAGATGGGTTAATCATTTCATCCAAATTCACTGTGGGATACCAGAATTGATGTATTAGATCTCAACACTATAATTAATTTCAATTTCCACCAGCTAAATGAGATGCCATTAACATCGTTTTTGTTTATCTGCATATCCTCAAATTATCTTTAACGCAATTTGTGGGCGAATCTGGTGATCCACAAGGTATGGAAAGAAATTTATGTAGGCGCAACAAGGCGCATTTCTAACTTGAAGATCCAAGTATCTACCTTTATACTGTGATCCTAACAAACCTCATGGAAGTATGATAACATACTAAAACGTATATCACCTAATCAGAAATATTAACCTTGGTCAAAGTTTGTTGCTTATAGGCCTACGTATTGAGCAGGGAACAGTAGATTTTGTCATCTGATAAAATCCTTTTTTCCCTATTGAGCTAAGTGCTCTGCTTTAGCAACATAATTTGCTCACAAATTTGATGCTTAAAAACAGTGTCGTTAATTTAACGAGTTTTTAATTTAAAATTACTTTAATACTAGATCGAAAGTAGAATTTTAGGTTTTGGGTAGGCCTTTTTTGTATGCATTGGGTTTTTAAAAAAAATTAATGTAGGTTAACCTTTCACTTTGAATTATTCGAAATCAATTAACATGCCTGCTTGGTTGCTAAAAGGCGTATGTCCCATATCATTCCTTGGACGAAAGTAGCTCGTATGAATTTTGCGTGGAAATGCTGGCCTCTTTCCTGGTCGGTTAGACAATTTATTGACGTTGTCTGTTGGAGGTGTGTGCCTCGGTTTTTCGTGCATTCCTACCTACCTACCTGCTACTCACACTTAGCAGAATTCGGCCCTGATTTCTGATTTCTTTTAGTAGGTTTATGGTGCAAGTTTGCAGAATTTTTGGAAATATTTTTGGCCGATGTCTTGCCTGACCAATCACTCCTCATTAAAGAAACAGATCGTTAACTGGTGGTAACTAGAGTGGAAGTTTAGTTTAAGATTAATTAGTGCAAGAATGCATAGCCGATGAACACATCCGCTACCCTGCACCTGCGCGAAAACAGTTGCATGCAAGTGCCATTAATGTAGGCCAAAAGTTAACAGTTTTTGGCAGCTTGGCGCTCTGATTTGCTGATAGAGAACGCTGCTTGTCAGTAGCGAAATGTCTTTTTTACTAGCTTGTTTACAAATCCTTGAAACATCCGAGTATGATGTTGTTGTTAATTTGATCGGAAGTTGGAGAACACCGTAGGTTTCAACTTTCAAGAAATAGTTCTTATTGGTTTCCTCTTAATCTGATCACTTCAGGGATTTAATACGTTCATAGTCACCACGAAGTAATCATCTTTGCTAACGTGATTAATTCTGCTGGACATCCAGCTATTTTTCCGGTTTTGAATTCGCCTTTTTGTTTAAGCTAAATCGGGCACCAACTATCCCCGAAATGTTTTCTTCGGTTGAATTTTCAGTTCAGCCAGTTTCAGGGTAAAAAGAAATTCACATAACCAATTCGGACACTCTTTTCGTGGTGATCAGCATATCATACTTTCCGCTCTCGGGGACGAAAGTTTTGTTTTAAACTTCTTTTCTGTTGATGGGCAACTAATACATAACATACTGCATTCATCGGTATTGAAGACTAGATTCAAGCTCAATGTAGTCGAAGGAATAGCTGCTAGAGCCTACATTACTTGGTTATAATTTGACAGTTCCAGTTGAGGTTAATTGAACCGCCTTATGGGATCAAGACGCATTTTTAAGAGTTGTTATATTGAGTCTATAAATGAGACTATAATTAGCAGCTCAGTTCCGCACTATTTCGAGTTCAAGAACCGGACCTCAGTGTCCTCTATACTGTAAGAATTTCAAATTTGGCGGCAGAACATCCAAGTGGTCGGTATCCAATCTCGTTAACATTTGAGGTCAATTTCTAAATATCCGTTGTACAAATATGAGACTTTGATTAACCAAACCAGTAGAGTGAACTTTTTCCCCACAATTAGACTTCGGAGATTGCATAACGAGTTATTTCCAGTATATATATATATATATTTTATAAATAAAGGGGGCATTTCAGGTTATGTAAAAAACACCTCAGACTACTGAACGCCTAATTCTGCTTGGAGGAAAATTAAATCTAGCAATTATAAAAAGTATTGCATTTGAATATTGAAAAACCTGCATTTTGAATATTCATTTCTTGTATCAAGAATCGAATGTTCTCTAGACTTTGTGCATCATCACGATCACGGAAACGTAATCAGCGATAATGTCAGGTGATAAATTTGGTAAATAGATTAAACCACCTACCATAGTGCATTTAATGCCGATTGGACATTTTAGCACCGATTTTTGCCGTCACGTTTTATGAGGTATCAATGTGTACGTCGGGAATTCCCCGAAATATGTGAAACAAAAACTATTTGATAACATTGAATCAAGAGCAGTAAAAGCAACGAATCGGTAGTCTTGCAGGTTTGGTTTTTGGATGAAAGCACAAAAGTTATTGAAACGTGGTCAACGTGATGTTCGCTAAACAATACCCAGTACTGGGAAAGAAATAGTTCCTACCTTCAGTGTGTTACTGTTCTGAATAATGCCTTCTGTAGCGTGGTGTCAAGTGTCATTTCCGTGATTACAGGAAGAGGGTAATTCCAGATTTTGCGATGCTACCTTTCCATCATGCTTCCAGTGAACTTCTTGCACACTTTTTGAAAGTCCTGTTGTTTGCAATTCCTTTTAGCAGATGAATACAGCGAGTAGCAATTCGTGGATGTCGGCTAACGATTACGAGTCTTGTGATATTGGAAATACGTTTGTCAGTATGTCAGTAGGTCTACCTCTCGGGTTTAGTGACCCGCGAGCGTCCACTTTAACAATTCCTGTTCAACGAGATGCGACATTTTCGCTTTTAACGCCGTACGTAAACACGACACAAGTCTTAATAAGACGACTTCCAAGCCGGAAGTGAAGTCGGGCTTGTCTTCCGTGTAACGCGAAATTTTGTGAAATGCAATAGATGCGCATACATATTCCCTCTCAAGGTTGCAGTATACTGCCGCTATTAAGCTTGCCCTGATACACTTGTTTGTGAGCCATCAACTGTGAAAGCCGGAGTAGGTTCAAGTTTTTTTTCCTAATTTTTTTTTTAATGCTAGGCCTACTTGGCCCATTTGCAAGGAGCATGCAGTTATTTCCCAAGGAAGGAATGACCCCTGCGTTCTGATTTTTAAGTTTTCGAAAAACAAAAAAAACTGCTGACCCTGATCTTTCTGCATGGCTGTAGGACTAATGGCTTTGTAACAGTTTAGGTAATAGCAATGCTGTTTTTCTGGTCGGTGTTTGAATTGAGCATTTCAAACTTGTGGCCTTCGCAATGCGGCGATGAGCCGACGTTTCTGGTCGATTCAGGGAAACAAGTCTTGTCTGTAAAAGGACCAGTCGCACTCAATTTTTTGCCAGATAATTTTGGGGAATTGGATGCCTGCACGTGGATCCGAATTAACTCGGACTTCCATAAGTGGATTAGAATGGAACGCTCGACTACAACGGTGCTTGCATTTAATGATACAGTAAAACCTCTATTTGTTGGACATCTATGGTGCATACCAAAAGTGTCCAAGTTAACGGGGTGTCCGTGTTAGGGAGTTTGACAGGTTTTGCAAACCCAGGTGGAAAAAAATATGGACATGTATATTAAGTTGAATCGATGGAAATAAACACATGGTTTTACATGTAAAGTTCCAAACAAGACCCATAAACATGCATGGCCATGTATGGCATATATGTCCATGTAAACCCAATCACATAAATGAGCACGTAAATGAATTTTATCTAACAGAGGTTTTTCAATCTTTGTAGTGCATAAAAGTGTCCAACTTGGGAGTTATGGGGTGTCCAACTTGGGAGTTATGGGGTGTCCCACTTGGTGAGGTTACCTCTAATGTTAATTCTATGGGACATGTTTGGTGTAGGGAAAAATTTCAATTCAGGAGGTATTTCATGAGTCGATTAGGACGTGTGCCATGGTTTATTGGTGGAAATCTCCATTGTTTGGCTTCGGATCTCTTCTTTGGAATAGGTTAATTTCCCATAAACCCCAATATGGCGGACAGGTTCCTTCTATTTGGCTGCAACTGATCAAACATTGTTTATATTCATAGGCATGTTCCTTTCACTTATTATTTAACGATGGATTTAACGAGTAATAACTTAGTACTGTACTACTAAGAATTTTCTGTCGAGCATGTTAACGCAACATAACTGTAAGGCAACCAGATAACTTGTTATTTCCTTATTGTCACTTTGAAGTTGCTTGTGAAAAACGTTACTCGGTGCATTTGCTGTGCATGTGCATGTTTCATGAGCAATCTTTAATATGAGATGTAAATAGAAAAGCATAGTTTTCGATGTATTTATGTTTAATATCGCTGGTTGTAATACATTTGCTGAATATAAAATCTTTTTTGCGCAAGTTCAAACAGTGACCTACTACCATATTATAGGTATAAGACAGGATAGACGTTGGTGAGTGAGTCAAATTGTCTTTTCGAACAAGTTGCACTTTAAACCATTTCTAGTTGTTATCAGTTTTAAGCTTTAATGAAGATTTGACTTGCCAGTTAACAAGAATTGGTAGTTGTTAACGTTGTTATTCGATTTATAAGGATCTATGAAATTGTCCATGAAAGATGACCATCAACGAACTCGTAGTACACGTACGCTGTTTTAACAGAGTAAGACCACTCGGTGACTTGGTCAGTTTTTCAGATAATTTTTGGCAGGGTATTCGGAAGATAAAGATTAGTGTAATGCATTTTACTGTAGTTACCACATGCGGATACTGGTTTGCAATTGCATGCCAGGTTAACGGAAATCCAGATCAAGATTGTTTTGGCACATTTCTCCTCTGTTCATGTCTGGTAGTGGCGATGGCCTCGACGGGGTGAACAGATGCGTCTGAACGCAGTTTTGCATGCGACTAATTTCAAAGAACTTGCAGTTGGAACCTGCTAGATGAACATGTTCTTATTAGTGTTATCAAAACATCAACCAAATAAGTAGGCCTACAGGATGTTGAATGTCACCTAGGCACGTCTTTTTAACGTTCTAACATACTGTAGATAACTTGGATAGTTGTCTTAATCACTGATTCCATACAACTTTGCTAATGTTCATATCAACTCATAACTGTAAGCGTTGAACTGCGTATGCAAATAGTTTCATGTTCTAAATTTGTTTTTCAGATTGAAATCACATCAAAGTACAGTGTAAATCTGATGGTGAATTTATTGATGCAATTTTCTAATAGCGACACCAGACTAAGACATGGCATTTCCAAGAGGATTCAGGGGAAAAATAGCACTATCCACGCGCAGCCTTAGTGAGATTGGGATAAGCAGTTCTTGCAGTTCTTGGGGTCGACAGATCACCTAGAGTCAACCAGTCACCCTGCCCTGGTGGAATGATCAATATATATCAGTACATGTAGATGTGGTGATATCACTAAGCATACTGATATCAGTGTAGAGTCATAGTTATATCAGTATAGTCATAGTTCTATACTAATATCCCTTTATGTATATATAGGCCTAGTGGTTTTTTGGTCTACTGAAATCAGTATGCTTAGCGATACGTTATAATTATTGGTGTTTTTTTTACTATGAAAGGCTCAGCAGATTTGTACTGATCTTCCCACCAGGGCAGTCAGCTGACCTAGACCTTGGTACGTCTCCTGCGGTGGTTGAGGTCGACAGATCTCCCAGACCTTGGCTGGTCGAGACCAGGCCCGGCCAAGGTCGGCACCTTGGTATGTCTCCTGCGGTGGTTGGGGTCGACAGATCTCCCAGACCTTGGCTGGTCGAGACCAGGCCCGGCCAAGGTCGGCGCCAGTGAGAGTGCAAGAAGTGTCGCTTACCTGACGCGTCCGGTTCCGGAAGAAGCGCAGGCAGCGCCGCAGTAGGGAAGCACGCGCTAAAATCCCGTTGGGGAAGAGCAGTTCCCGGATGGGCTTGCGCTTGGGCCCCGCGGCGCTCGGGCCCGGACCCGGGTGCAGGCAGCACAGGCCGCTGGCGTCCTCCCGTTCCGGCATGACTGCTGCAAGCGGTTATTTCGGCTCCGATGTGTTGTCTTCCTTCGGTTCACCCTCTGCCCCGGCGGGGAGGCTGATGCACTGAGGATGGACCGGCACGAGCATTCACCTCTTCGGCCGCGCAGGTGGCCTCCAAAGCCGCTTCCGATTTCGATTCCGACCGGGAATTCTGGAGGGGTCTCCGCCTCGCGAACAACGATGGGCACCCGGAGCAGCGTGGGGACGCCAATCCCAACCAACACCGCGAATTCCTAACCGGCACCGCTGGCAGCGAGGAGGCCCAAACTGCGGGTGCGCCGTTGATGAGGATGCTCCTGCTCCGAATCGAGTTCAGCGTGTCGTCGCTCTGGCCTACGTTCGACTGGATGGGGGAAAATGCTAATAGGAACAACTGCTGGCGATAAAAACCAAACAATGCGGAATGCCGTATCCTGGTTGGGGAGGACGGGAGGTTCTCGCGGGGGATGGGCTGCCGTGCCCGTGACCACCTCTGACCTGGAAGCGGGGGAGGCCGCCCTAGAAATTCGCTTGTGTACACCCCGAGCGAACGCAGGGTGACCACGCGCTTGGAAATCGAGGGATTATCAGGGAAACTTCGGGAAATTATAAGATTTCACGGAGTTTAAAATGGCGTTGAAAGAGCGTGAACTGGTGGCGAAAAGTGAGGGAACAAGAAATTAGTCTGAAGAGGGAATCAGGGAAATTTCAGGAAATCATATGTTTTCAGGGAATTTTAAATGGTGTTGAAAGAGCGTGAACTGGTGGCGTAAAGTGAGGAGGGGGCATTAGAGGGAATTCCTATCAGGGAAATTGCTGGAAATTATACCAGTTTTCAGGGAATTCGAAATGGTTTTAAATGAGCGCGAACTGGTGAAGAAAGAGTTAAAAAAAGATGTTTGCATAAGGATTTGTCAAAAATCTCAGGATTGATGTGATTCGTCAACTCATCCCTGGTGAAAAGATCAGTATGTGATTTTCTATTGAAATCATATATAGTTTTTTTTTTTCGACTACTAATATCAGTATGATTAGTGGCATCACTGCATTTTTACTGATATCAACATGTATCGGTATATTTGTACTGATAACTTGTAAAATTGTGGCCAACCTGGAACGTAAAAAATAAACGGTTCGTGTGGTCCCAATCTGAAAATTCGAATTTGTAGTCCAAGTGGCTTGAGCAAGGCTTCCTGTCCAAGGTTCCATGGATTAGTGACAGTTGTGATGTACAGCGGCGCACCATTTAAACGTACCGTGATGAAATTAAAGAAAACAAACAGAAGCAAACGACTGCAATTTACCACGGTATGCAGGTTGCGGGTGTAAATCCCACTACAGCTTTGTACACAAGGAAAATAGTTACTACTGTGTACTAGTAGCCTATGCTTGTTTTTCAGGTGAAATTCAGGTCTTGGAAGTAATAGAAAAGTTATTTACTTGTGGGTCATGGAATTTTCTTCACTTCATCGATTTAATGTGTATTTTAGTAATCTTAATTGATGTCAAAGGAGTTGTCCTAAAATTAATGATTTTCATCTGTTTATTAATTGCCAATAATCCTGTCTTTTGATGGCATCTAGAGTAAGTATGGCATAGAAAGTTGCCCTTTGCAACCAGAGTAACTTTACATGCTTTACGACTTGGAAATGTAATAATTTCCTTCGGATAATAATGGCAGAAGCTACCATTTCAACATCAAAAAGAGGGAAAGATAAAATAACCCTCTCATGTTTTGCTGGGATTGGTGTGATGGTGTCACGTGATACCATCCCTGTCATCTTGAGTTTCTGACTAAATGATAGTCTGTGCCTCTTGAATTTTTTCTTTTCGTAATTTGTTTTTATGTGTCTTGATAAGGCCAATTACACGTTATTTAATTGCTAACTTTCTTTACAGTGTGTTAAAAGCTCGATGTTATGATTGGATTGGACTTTTTTTTTCGAAGTCATGGACGTTAGAGCACCAAAACCAGTAGACGCCCTGTACTTGTAGCAATGCAGGACATGTGCGGAGGAAAAACAATTCCGCGGACGTAAGGCGAAGAGATTCTTCAGAAAGTGGTCAAACGTCCGAACGTCTCTTATGATTTGATTCGCCCGGAAGTGGGTTAAACGTCGTAAACTATCGCGTTGGGTGGGGACGTGTTGTCTTTAACGGCTGACCCACCTTCCTGCGCCAGTGTGCCATAATTTGTGGGTGGCTCCCTGACTCCCATCCCCTGCGTCATGCTTCCATGGTCAGGTTGACCAACTCCCTGGGCACTCGGGTGATTGCACCCCTGGGCAAGCGTGTGCCCCCAAATCGTGCGCGGTTTGCCCGCGTTCGCTGCCAGGAAGTCCACCTACTAGGCTGGCGGATTCGTACGCGATTCGAATCAGCAAATAGCATGCCATGATAATTGGCCAGCACGGCAGGTAATAAATAGGCACCGGTCAGTTGGCAACCGCGAGAAGGCATGGCAACGTTCTCCATAAATGCAGGAAGGTCATTAACACGAAGCCGCTTTTTTAATGCCGAATTAGTTTTCAAGGCGAGGGTCACCAGAGCTGCTGCTTTTGGGCAATTACCGATAGCAATAAAGGGGTATTTCACTCTTCCAACCTTAACGTTCTGGTTCTGATGCACGCGTGGCTTCATGGGCGGGGTGGAATGCGCTTTTCAACGGGGAAATTCTGCGGCCAGAAAGAGCCTATCAAGTAATTGTCAGGTGTTTTCAGTTACCAATGGGTTTATTCGACACTGATCGTTGTAACCTCCAACGTTTGCAGGGTTAACATTCCTTCGACTTATGTGTAAATCATTTTAATGTAGCTATCACATTCTTCGGCTGGAAGGGTTATACCCCCTTAATGATTTGTTGTTTTATTTGATAGTTGTATAATTGATCTGTATGCACCATCATGAATGGGTTGATGGTACCTCTATAGCTGGTTTATGTGGCGATTGGGAACGTGGTGCTTGGTATGTGTGAGTTTGTGGGTTCTTAAATTTCCTATGTAGTTTCCCACTTGCTAACTGTTCAATTAGATTTTTTTTTTTAAACTGGTTAATTCAAAAGTTCACAATTGAATGTGTTTGAAAGTTTAGTTTAGCAGCAACACAGCAGATTGAGAAAAAATGTACCATTTAAATAATACAAATTGTTAAAAGCACATGCATGTACATTTAAAAGCATTACATGAGTTCTAAAGATCATTACCGTACATCATTTGGTGATACATTCATCGCATCACAACATTTTCAAACATACTGGAACATGTTGGGGTCAGTTGAATAAGATGGAAGTCAGTCTTGGAGGATGAATGCCGGAAATGGCAAGTATCCACTATTTATAGTCGCACACTATCCGGCACTAAGGCTGTGTAGCTTTCTGGCCACAATCATTCTTTAAAATTACAATTAAATTAAACTCATTCCTTCCTAAGTTTCTTCGTTCCTGCCATTGTTTGCCATATTGACCACTGCCTGGTCTCACCTGTGATTCTCTTGCAAACAACTTTATTGTTAATGCAGCTATAAACACCAAGGTGGTAGAAGTTAGCAGTAGAACCTCTCATTCTAATTTAACTTATGGAACTCCGAGCCCATTCGGATCCATACTTTATTGGTATTATCACATGCTATATCGATGGAATTCTCTCCCAAATCACAGCCTCAATCTAACAAATTAACTGTCCACAAATAAACTCACCAACAACCCCTTTATAGATGAGTGGTCACTGGCTACTCATCCCTAACCCAATAACCCTGAACATTAAGATAAACTGACTCCTGGCATGAGCTGAAATTAATTCCCTCTGCATTTCGCACGCTGTGATATTGCCGTTTCTGGAACATGAAGCATTCCAAACAAAATTAACGTCCACTCTGTACTCAATACTGTTTTCATACAAGTTCGCATGGAACCGGCAGTGATTGTCGAATGAACATGCAGCGATCCCATCGTGTTAGGTTAATGCCAAACGCAAAAAAGCTGTTATAAACAAGGTGGGAAGATCCTCCATTACTGTGTCCGTGCACCCCACGCGCATAACCACAACCCTGATGTGCAGTTGCCGTGCATCAAGACATTGACATCAGAAACCTAATTTTGCCATTTCTCGCTTTTGTCTGGTGAACAGTTGGTTTTCCTCGTAAACCGGATATTGACTCTAGGGTAGGGGGTAAAAACTGCGGCGCCGGAGGCTATGGCACTCGGTGACGTAACATGGCGTCCCCACGTGACGATGGCCTACCTGAACGGCCAAGTAGAGCGCGTCTCGTGCGACACCAAAACATCGTTGAGAAAGATGGCTACCGTTGAACTGTTTTGTAAAATGTGTTAGTATTTTCAAGAGAAAGTGCCTTTACATTCATTGGCCGCTTTTCGAATGTTCGTTCTGCCAACGCTGTCTTGCATGGTTGCCCAAAACCTGGAGAACTCAGGCAATTTTACGCTGACTCTGGAATACCTGGCAAACTTGTGGGATTTTGAATTGGAACCTGGAATTTTTCCATATCGACTTTGTTTTGTATTTTTTTTAAAATATGCTCCTGAAATTCAGCACAAAAATTGATTTATCTAATAACAATTTCACCGTTTCCACTAATGAATTCTTATTTTGGAATAATTTCCAATGCAGTTCGTTTTTTTTTCAATGTTACGTTTGTTACCACCGTTTAAACAATTTTTTAACTATTTGTGTGAATCTGGAAAAATAAGAATATAACACTGGAAAATTTGGAAAACTCAGGAAATATTATTTTTTGAAATTAGTAGTCACCCTGACGTGTATATAATCACTTTTGCTTTCATATTGCTTAAGGCATCTTCTGGCGTAAGTCAAGAAAAAGTGAAATGAATTCAGGTCTTGGAAAAATCATGATGTTGACAAGACGTACATGAAATTATTTGTCTTGGATTGATTCACTGAGTGAAAGGAGGTCAAAATGGAAAAAAATGGTGGAAAATCATGGAATAGCTACCAACAAATTCAAGACATGACACACTCAGTCAGTTCTGCATCTAAATAAATGTGGTCAGGAAAATTTCTTTTAAAAACTGGAAAAAAATCGGGGAATTAGAACATTTTGTTCCAATTAATTAACGAAACCTAATCAAAATGCGCTGAGGCCTTATGAACATTTTGTAATATCTCCTGTTTCTATGTACATTTTATTTAACATTCATTACACGCCGTAATTTCACATTCTCAGCCTTCAGGATAATGTGCGAAAAAGCTGAAAAAGCCATGTTAATTTGTTCCCAAGCGCATTATCGTCAGTGATTCGTAAATATTTTGCTGATGAAACAACTTATGAGGGAACCCCTTCCAGATTGTATTCAGGCTCAATTTTTTGGCTTTCACTTGAGCACATCATGGCCAGGCACTATTTTCTGAGACTGCATCTACATCCTTTTGCAAGAAGAAATTACCACTGAGCTACAATCTATACACCCGTTATAAGCAAGTTCGTTTATGCCATAAGCTCCAAGTTTCTTTAGTAATCTTTGATGAGAAACTGTATGGAAGGCTTTAGCAAAGTCTATAAAACACTATCAACTTGAATTACACCCTCATGCACATAGCATATCCTTGCCGACTGTAGGGTACTGTGTTGAAATGAATTGGACTTCATGTCCATTGAACTGAATATCATGAGTAAACAAAGCCAACTCGTTTTCACAAAATGGCTCTCATTCTAAATAGGTGTTGCGCGGTACTGCGTTTGCAAAGCGGATTGGGTTTAATGTCAATAATGTAACCAGTTTAATTACGAAGTGGACAGGATGGTTCCCAAGTGGCCAGATCGTGGAAGGAGGAGAGTTGACCAGCTTCAATGATGGCCTCAGTGATGACAAACTGATATGAGTGGATATGTTGCGATCAAAGGAACAGCTGAAGATGTCACAGGAATTCCAACGGAACAAGTATCCAAAACCACAGTTAACATGATTGTAATTAATAATGGGTTGCAAATGAAGCAAATCAATGCCATCTCCAGACGTAAACTCCATCGAAGATTTATGGTCAGCGTTGGAACGAAACCTCAGTAATAGCAAACTAAAGAAACATAAATGAATTATACAGAATTGTTGCATCTAGAGAATTAGGGACAGAAACTATTTAGCCCTTAATAGCATCAATGGCAAAACGAATAATTGCATTAATTCAAGCAAAGGTTGTTTTTATTGTGTGGCCTCGGGGGAGAAGATGGACCATGCAATCTAATTTACCTACACGGATTATTTAAAAAAGATATTAAAGTTCAAAGCATAAACATAATGGCAGGACAAATATTTGTTTTGCATTCTGTACATGCATACAGCTTTATTATAATGAACATGCGATTTCTGTAAAAACAGTTATTATGGAAGTAGGGGTTGTGAGGAAGATTGTGTGCGGAACTAATTGAAAGCTACCAATTTAGCATTTAAAGTTAATGGTAAGGTAGTTTTGGTCGCTTAAAACTTCTGTATGCTCGACCTCTAGTTCTGCATGATGTCAACAGCATTGTGCCAAGATATGAGATCTTAGGACATCCCAGTGTCCATGAGTCGGTAGCCAAATAAATAGAGGGTTTTAAAAAATGTAAACTTTACGTTATTTATTTTCATATGAAGTGCACTAACACCCACATTGTCTTTTAAGTTTTCTTTAAATCATGTTTCAAATGGAAAATGGCAATAATTACAATTTCAATCAAACACGCATATACATGCAAAATATCGTCTTAAATAAGAAAGATACCGTCACGCTATGTAGTTAGTTTCAATGTTGACATTCTCAGACTAATTATAAAATAACATGGCAAATTATGCTTATTACAACTTGTGTGGATTTTTTTAGGGGGTGGAGGTCGTAGAACCCACCAAAACCTGAAGGGGGTGTAGCGTCCAGGCAGTTGCTCCAAAAAAAGGCATTTTTTGGGTATCTTTAACTGCGCCATATATATATGCATTTGTGCAACCAACATTAGCAAAAGAGAAATCTGTTGCACCACCTTTAAAAAATTAACATTTTTTGCTTACCAACACCACAATACTTATCTAAATATTTCTATTTTCTAAGTTTGTAATTTTTCTTATATATAATGAGAACATTTTGAAATTATAAAAAAAATAACTGAAGCCCTAGTCTAGTGGACCAACAATTCTACTCCGGGGAATTGAAATTGAGGAATTATAATAAATATTTGAAGCAAAAATGTGTTAATTTTTTTGCATGGTGGAAATCCTAAACGGTTTGAAATTATAAAAAAAACTGAAGCCTTAGTGGTTCATCAATTCTACACTGGGGAAAATAAATTTAGCAATTATAATAAGTATTTGAAGCAAAAATGTGTTTTTTTTGCATGGTAGACACCTTTTTTGGTCGGGCTTACTCAGCAAATACAAAGTTTGTCGAAATCTTGGATGAATGAAGTGCCGCGGCCGCCTGGAATTTTAGACCAATGGGGACATTTTGTAAAGAAAGTTGACGTGCAGATTTAACTTTTTTGGTATTCCAGCACAGAACCATAAACTACTGAAAGATAGCGTGAATCTGTGCAGTGTATTGATTTATATTGAGTCTCATGTATGGTACCTACAAAAGCCTTCTGGTTTTATATTTGGGAGTTTGCTTGAGAAATTTGGATGGCTAGAATTGAATTTATGCCAACAAACAACATTGGTTAACCCAACTTTTCTGCCAGGAGTTGGGCATCCCCCTTTTTAATTTGAAAAATTGTAGGCTGAATTTAAGCCTGATATTATTTTTGAAATGAGGGTAGAAATTGAAGTCTGTTTTTTTTTTCATGGTTTGCAGGTATTGGGCTTCTGTCAGCCAATTCCTTTTTAGAAGGCAGTGCCTGTCGCCTATGTTCCACCGCTGCGAGGAGCAACCTGAGGGCTTCTTCAGGAGGCCAAAAGTATGGATCCGATGAGTATAATGTCAACGACACACACGGGGTGGCCCTGGATAGCCTTTCAAAGAAGCACCGGGAGGAGGCTACCACGCAGCACGTGATTTCCGAAAGGTAAGTTTAATTTGGCGATTACCAACGGGTTCCTTAGTGAAACGTTTCCTGAATTTTGTCCAGGTCATAAATATACATGTAGATATTGCATGTACAATGTGATTCATTGTCACTTAAGTTGTTGGCTAAAAATGTATAGTTAAAAGATTATTTGATTTCAAACTAATATTCCATGAGATAGTTTTAAAGAAGCGAAACGAAATAGAAAAGTAAAAATAATTATAACAATTTTGAATAGTCTGACGATTTGCATTGCACCATTGCTGTCACTGGCCTTAGCTGACGTTAGCTCTTAAATGACAAATTCACTTGAACACAGCTGGAGAAATGATCAACTTTGAATTGTTCAACTCTGCGAAATGGTTACACCATTAAAAGTTGTGAAAAAAAAAGTGACCTTTGGAGATTCTAGTGACCTAAATGATTCCATACGCCTCAAAGCCCCATGCACTTTCACGTATTTGTGTATTCTGTAAGAAAATTACAGGTTTCATGATTTCTGGTCGTAACATGAAACATGGGCATAAGACAAAAAGACCGTTATATCGAAACGCCGTATGAAGAGCGGCTGTATAGCGAGGTATGTGTGTAATTCCAAAAAATGTGAACAGTACTATATGCAGCAGCACTTTTTAAGGATTGAAAAAGTGGGAAAAGTTCGTTTGCACTTGCCGTGCAGCTTACGTATAAGACTTTCCTCTCTGGTACTTCCTTGTAAACTGAGTTTCTGGGTACAACCCCTGATAGTATTTATAGATGGATTTGTCGTAATGTTGAGAAAAGTTTTCCTCCTTCTCGAAATTGTAAGCTAACAAAGAAAGTTTTATTTATCCATTTTGACTCTGTAAAGGAGGATGACAGTGCCGTTTTGTGTTTCTTTAAACATTTTCCCGAAAACTCGCCTGTAGTGTCATTGTTTTGCCACAGTAGTATTAAATTGCTACCTTAGAAAGCCGTGCTCACGTGGTCACAAATAAAGTATAGCCTGCAATATATAATAATAATGGGACGGGGTTATTATGCATCATTGACTAAAAAGGACTGAAAACTATTGCAAATATGCGTGATATGTTTCGAAATTTTGGCACATGAAGATTTGTAAATATTAGGGAAATTTACGCCAACGTTTGCACCAAACGAGACCATGGCCATTGTAATGTAGGAATTAGGAATGCTTTCCTTGTAATTTTGGTTATAAATAATAACAAATTACAGAGACAGAAAACTTGTTAAGTGTAACAGTGTCTGAGGTTTTGCAAGAATAGACTTACTGGTACATATAAGAATAGCTATTTGGTACAGGAGATTAGGCCAAAATTCTGGATTGGTAATCTTACCGGATTTACAAAAAAATATCTACGGAGCTCCAGTAAATTATAATTTTCATTGCTGTACTTTTTTTTAGTAAATTATTAGGCAAAATCCATAACTAATAATATAAAAATTATGGATTTTGTCTAATAATTTAGTTTATTTATATTTAGTTCATATAAATAATTAGTTTCTAGAAATAAATTATGGTTCTCATTACTCTACTTTTCTTTCGAAAATTATTAGGCAAAATCCATAATTTTTAAATTATAAATTTATATTTAGAAACTAATGTTGTACAGAAATCTTGTCCAAAATACCGGATGATGATTTTTGTTTTCAAGAGTTTTTGCCTATACGTCATGCTCTTAATTATTAGCATTTCTTAACAATATTGTATACAAATGTATGAAAAAATCTTCTTTGTTCTTGTTGTTGTAAAATGACTTGTAATCTCGGATTAATTTTTTATGTAGTATGGGCGTATTGTCACACCCTCCATTCAATGAAAAAATCTTCGAAAATGTCCATAGAAACTGCCAAAAATTGTTGAAATTTCGACCGCAAACTTCCCCCCTCATGAGCCAATAACCAAAAGATTACCAAGAAGATTATATTTCATGTGGATTTTTAGTCAAATTCTAATCCAAGTTGAAAATTGCTCAACTCCGAATGACGAATTTGAGCAATTATTTCCCATTGAACTCTTTATGTTCTTTGTTAGTCTTAATCTGAAAACATCGCAAAGTGCCCTTGATCCAATAATAGATAGTGGAGAAATCGCAGTTGTGTCAGGAAAACAACAAAAATCACACACATGGTGAAATTTCACTTGTTGCAAACTTGACAAAACTCACAAAGGAATGAAATTCAGGGATAATTCTGTTGAACAACGGAAACTATTGTAGACATAATTAGAAAAACCGCAGGTCTTTCTTGTCGCATCTTGTAGGTTATGCTCAGTATGCAACAGAGCAGGTTACATAAAAAAGGCTACTTGCCAATTGAGGTCATTGTGGGTTTGTCATATTTTTGAACCGGGAAGATTCGCAACATCCTAATCTCTGCCTGGCAAGGTGCATCCACATTGGCCAAAGAGACGCTCGCTACCCCAATATTTCGACAATTCCACGAAACTGACGACTGGTCTACGTGATGCCAGTCACTTCGCTCTTAGGTCGGCAAGGGGCAAAAGTTTTCCATGCCCCCAAAATAAATCCTGTACCAAATATTTCGTGAGGAATTGTAATTCGATATCGTAATACGGCTTTCATTAGCTTTTTTCTGTGATCCCTAAATTTGCGCGATGCACATTGGGGCCATATGTCCAAAAACGAAATACATGTACATCTAAACAGTTTTTTTATTATTAGAGACTAAAGTATGTAGCCTATCATAATTAGTTAAAAATGGTTGAGGATAGCAGAAGATAGCCGTTTTCAAGTAGTCAGCTACATTTAATTTTTTTAAATAATGGAGTCAGTACCTAAAGGTATGTTGAATAACTACATGTATTTCGTCATTACCTTTTTAGACAAGATTAACATTTTAAATTATCATTTTATTGATAAGGTATTAGTAATGTTCTAAGTATATTAACCTGTATATATTTTTTCTCTGGTAATATAGCTATTCCTTATTAAGAGTCTGAAAGAAAATTCTGCCACAGTTTGCCCCCTTTTTGAAATATACCGTTTTAGTGACCGTGTATTTAGACTCAGTATTTTTGTTTTTCACTCAATTCATTTTTTATTCAGATTTTTATTCCACTGCTATTTTTTGTCAAGACGGTACTTATATGATGTAATAAGAAATTCTGACTTGGAAACATTTCAAAAACAACTAGATTTCTTAAATAAATACTGTATGTCCATGACTGTATCGGTTCTCCAGATAGTTTTGGCCAACTTTTCACTCAGTTGGCCCCAGTGTGCGACGTTTACTATTAGCCCACAGGGTATCTATTGGGCTGGAAATCCTGGAATTCCTTCCTAATCCTGGTAGTTTTTAATGTCAAATTCGTTGCAAATTCATCAACTCAAAAAGAATCCCACCATGCAAAAAGTTAGACGTTTTTGCATCGGTCATTTGGAAAAGGGGATCTCCAATTTTAAGATTTTACAGAAAAAGCAAAAAAGTATTTAATTCATTATAAGTAAGTATGCCAGGAGACACACAGCCAGTATCATCTTTCTTTAATTCTTGCTACGTTTCGCTATCTTATTTATAGCTTCTTCAGGCAATCTACAGAAGTTACATGTACCATAGATTAACAATCATATTACGTAGGCAAGTCTGGAAATGATCAATTGCAATTTTACAATTAGAATTATAAGCAAGCGCAAATTACCACGGTAAACAACTACAATACAATATATACATGAGTATAAGATAGCGAAACGTAGCAAGAATTAAAGAAAGATGATACTGGCTGTGTGTCTCCTGGCATACTTATTGATATTTCCCAGCCACATGATGGGGCGAGTAGATTATTCGCAAATTCACATTGCTTTAATTTACAATATCTTAGTGCCGAAATGCATATGCACTGCATGCATCCATATAAGCTTCTAAAGATCACGAGTAGTATTAACTGTAAGTGAAAAAAATACTAAATAAGTTTCAGCTAGTGTAGTTAATTATCGCTTTTAAATTGTTCTAGAATATTTGGCATGGTAATATTGATCCAATAGCGTTGTAGCAACTAAGCAACATCAAGTATGATTGTTTAATTATGTCACTATAATTTAAACTTTTACACTCGTGCCAGCTGCTAATTAGTAAATTTCAAATGGTTTTCTGCGCAAGCTATTAGTTAAAGTTTTTAATTAAGATATTCAAAACCATTAAATTTAAGTTACCATGGGAACGCAGTATGTGGCGTAATATATTGTAATTTCTTTTTAAGAGCGCTTTTACGTTAGTGTGTACGTACGTTAATACGTGTACTACGTTAGATATCGATTTGCCGTATTATGTTAGGTGTTTTTTTTGTAGTGGCGTCTTTTTAATTTTTGCATTGTACAGTTAAAAATGGGACTGGATAAGATAGCATTTATTTACAGTGTATTACGTTACTTATTCATGGAAATCACAGTGTATTACGCTACTTATTCATGGAAATCACAGTGTATTACTTTATGTTATTTTCCCTGCGTTTCCAAGCTTCCCTTACCTTTATGGTTATCAGTATCTTTAATTAAAAGCTTAAACTTATAGCTCGCGCAAAAACACACTTAAAATTTCCATATTACAAATTGCAACGTGTGTAGACCTAATTAATGGCTAAATTGTATGCGCTACGTTCCATTACCTTTGGCATACTTAAACACTAAAACTTGCAGTAGCTTGATTGCTACAACGCTATTGGATCAATAATGACATGTTTAGAATTCCAGACAAATTTGAAAGCGATAATTAACTAAAATACTGGTAGCTGACACTTATTTAGTATTTTTATACTTGCTCTTTAAATTCTGCATTTTTATTTTTGAGAAATCCAGACTGAAGTAGATATGCGAGCACTTCAGTTTACTCGTGATCAATGAAAAAGTATACGCATAGTGCATATCCAATTCGGCTACTAAAATACTCTGCATTAAAACGATATACATTACCTGCACAAAAATATGTGTGCTTGTGCTTAAGTTCGTTTTTTTCTTAATACGTTTTGTTATTTCCTGAGAGAAAAACAAGTATTAAGAAAAGGATAAAAATGCGAAAGATTAACAAATTTTAAACTTGAATACTGAAAACAAGTTGTTAATTGCTTTGCTGTAATTTGTCCAGTCTTTTCTGATGATTTTTTTAAATGATAGACTAACATGAAAAGATTAACAAAACTTTAAGTAGATGTTTAATAATTAATTTATAAAATCTAAAATTGTTAATCGCTTTAGATGTTTTTTATGATATGTTTTTACGCTATGCATAATAAAGAAAATGTTAGAAAAAATTATCAAAATTGCCAAGCGTGACAAAATTTTAATACTTTTACCAGTTAGAAAATTACAAGAAAAGTCACATAACGATTAAGTAGTTTTATTACCATTTAATTTTGGTTTGTAGTTTTAAATGATGTAATTTCCTGGACAGAAAAAAAAACATTAGTTACCTCTGCGCTGGTTCTGAAAATGTTTAAATTTTAACATCTACTCCGAATGAATATCTCAAGCTGGGCCTGTTTATCATACATAACTTCGTGTAGTGGATATCGGGTTTTCTTATATTCCTTATTACTTTTCCAAGTTTTGTTCAAATAGAAATCGTGTTATTTTGATTACCTTATCGACTATATTTGCTGTGTTCTCAAAGCAAGGAAACATTTTTTGTCTCATATGCCAATACGTTTATATCTGCTGTCGTGGATTTGGTGAACTTATCTAGCACCTATAACACGAAGCACATTGTCATCGCACTTCCACCTTGCGTTGCTTGCACAGAACGGATATTGCAGTTTTGCAAATGTTATTATCGGGATTCTTTCGCTGACTTCATAGTCTTTCATAGCTTTATTTACTCTTCGCAAGCTTCATATTTCTTTATTTCGCGATGTAACAATATTGGCAGTGTGTCCACACGCAAAAAAAAATATGCGGTTAGAGACCAACCTCAGAAAATGTTGGTATCGGTGTAATAATGCACTGCTATTGATCTAAATATCTTGTCAAAGCTATTGAGTTATCGATTGCTTTAACGTTAAGGGACTTGATGTATTTGCAGAGGAAGCAACATATTTAGTTGAAGAGAACAAGCTATTTGATCACTTTTCATATTTTTGTTTGCCATGTTTCTGGCAATTTCTTTACAGAAACGTTTTATTTGTCTTCCTATTTTTGTTATTTTAACTCAGTAACTTCTTATGCTAGGTTCGGTTTGAGTAACCTAATTTAGTAATTTTATCCCTTTATTAATTGACAATCAAGGAGATTATGTAATCACCTGAATATACGTAAGGGTGAGTAACATCAGTTCACAAAAAAAAAAAAAATAACCATGATATTTATAGACATATATAAAAATGGCATGATTGGATATTTTTACCAAATGAGACAAAATTTTAATCAGTGGTGTATTAAATTCAATGTACATATTGTATCAAAAAACTGTCATTTTTTGATGATCCTTAATCGATGAAGCTTTGACATTAATATTAAAGTGGCAAACCCATATACTATCCATATTTTACCAAACTGTATAAAACTTGAACCCTATTATATAATACGGGACCCTTTTTTATTTTTTTACCACTTATCGTCACGGGCACATCACGTATTTTAATTCACGTTTTATGTCATTTATTTAAATTCTGAGATGCCGACATCCAAAGTGCAAAAGATCGATGGGCTATGTGAAGTGGATTCATCAATCTGTATTGAAATTGATAAAATATACATGTTTTAAAGGAAACTTCGGATATGATAATACCGTTAAGTACAGCAATCAATAATAGTGTCAAAGAACCACCTCTTTAAGTGACAACCGTAATCTGCGGTGTAATCAGAGTTTCCAAGTGACACTTATCAATATATGTCGAAAATGCGTTGCATAAAAAACAACATTTTCTTGGCATGTTACCGTTAAAACATTTTGAAGTTGATATTAGCTTCATTGGAAAGTATCCAGCATGCATGTAACAATAATTTACCTGACCTGATTCCACAAATAAATAGCATTGTTGTCTTAGAAATACCCCTTATTCTATCATTAATCAACTTCTATTACGTCATTTTAGCAAATTTTGCAATAACTATTTATTTTGTTGTGAAGCTACAAAATAAGCCAAATTGTATTAAATTGAATACATTTTGCGTGTGCTGCATACAGTTGTTAACATTCGTACTGCTCTGATATGTATTATTATTTCGTTTAATAGTTTTATTGATGTTTAGCTCCATTTAGGGTAGATTATTATAATAGAGCAACATATTTAAAAATGCAAGCCTTGATATATTTTAGTTGTATCAAATAATACATGCATATTAATATTACAATGTAATGTAATGAAATGGTTCTATGGATGTATGGATTAACCGAAGCTATTAATTAAATTCATGTTTGAAAGCGTTTACCAACTATTTAAAATACTATTTATAACATTCTAAAATATATGTAATGCAGACATTTATTTTAATCAATCAATCAATTTTAATCAAATCAAATGTTTGATTAAGGTTGTTAAAGGTTGTCGTTTATGAAGTTATAAATGCATTATTTGGATAAGTTGGCAGTTGAAATGTGAAACGCTTTCACATGTGAAA
>JAQIXS010001646.1:0-28079 GCA_034700785.1 Rossiulus vilnensis | reverse complement strand
ATTCAATACTCGAACGCCCGGCAAAAAATGCTATGTAGTAGGGCGTTACCCGTTCACCTAAATTTACTGAATTACACGTTTCACCAACTTCAATGAAAAACTTAAACTTCCAAGAAACTTATCTGATGTAGAAATGAAAAAAATCTCTATATTCCCATAAATATAGCAAAAGAAAATAATGAAATAATTTGACTCTTCAAATTCTCTTAATCATCAGAAAATAATGCAAAATATTTGTTTTTGCATTTGCCTATTATTTCTTATTATTAAATTGTATTAGCATGGACTAAGAGCATTGGCTTCGAACTGAATTAAAATTACGAGCGGCTGAATAGATGCTCCAATTCTCTACAAATCCCTTATTTGTCTATCATGAACACATGATTTTTGGGCAATCATAGAACGATGAAATGCCTTCTGCTTGGGCATATTTTCTAATAAATATTTAAAAGTGTGCCGGTTGGACATTTATTCCAGATCGTAATCGCATGATGAATTGCGAATGGACGAAATGTGAACAGCGTGACCAATGGTCAGGCCTCCTCGGAGGAATGTGGCTATCCATAAACAACTAAATGTGGTCGAAAAAAACCTAAATGCGGGATGAGTCAGCGAGACGAAGATTACCAGAACCCAGCACAGGTGCAATTGAGGCACACCTGATGACAAGATGAATTTTGGACAGGTTTTTTTTTGCCATCGGTTTTATTGAGAAAATGAATTTTGACTTTTTTTAAAGGCTCGTTTCTTCTTATTAATGTTCCCACTTTCATGATGTGCCCCCAAGCTGCTCGTTTCCCCACTATTTTTTGCCATCCCAACAATTCCAAGATGGCAGACTAGAAGTAAATTAACCCTGGTAGGTTCGTTGCTGTATTAACTTTTTGCTGCAGTTTTGACCAGCGATTGTGATTTAAAACAGCGTCCAAATGACTGGAATGCTGTTTTGTTTGATTCCCAAAATGACGTACTTTATTGTCCTCCCCTCGAGTTAATTTGCCAATTTTTATGGACCCCGTTTAAAGAATATTTGAAATAGTTTTGTTTGTTTGTTGATTGAAGATCATTCAACGACACCCACAGCCATACTCAAGATGCTGGAACGATCCATACTGCCTCTCAACAGTAGGAAAGTAAAAGTGATGTAAGGAGCACTGTAACATCAGGTTGTTAGGGTATATCAAATCAGAACCACTAAGACAGGGTTACTTATCCTAGATAAGGGTTAAACGACAAATTAAACAGACGAATAAAATAACCGACTTCGAAATTGAAGACAAAAAAAGGCAAAATTAAGTGTACATGTTACGTGCAAATGTTTAGTAATTCTACACAAACCATGTTTTTTTTTAAAGCGACCCCTGTGGCAAGCACCGTAATTAAACTTTTCAGTGACGTGACACAAATGTAAACATCTCGGCGATGCATGCGTTTCGTTTCTTTTAAATTACTTTAAAGAATTTTTGATAGAAAAATTGAATTGAATTTAACAATATTAGATATAAAGCTTTCTTAGTCATCAATATGGAAGACTTTGGCAGCTTCATAAGGTCATTTTATCGTAATTTTATGACAGCATGAAATCCAAAAATAGCTTTATAGCTATTCAAATAAACTTAAACATGTTGCTTTGCAGATAAACAAACTGCTTTACGAGAAAATATTGTAAAACTATTTCACACAAAAAAATATATATGCATATATATACATGAAGTATTTGTACATTAACTACGGTATTACCATTATACAATGTTCGTTATACGCATGGAATTTCTTTAAATAAGAATATGCAATCTACACTCAAACTGCACAAACACAAGTATGTCAATTGTCACTTACTCGAATGGTCATTACATGTATTGACACATGCTTAATTTATATATTATAATCTGAAAATACTTCAATAAATATTGACCTCACACATAACTAAAACCATGTGAGATACACATGCACAAACATTGTAAGGCAATATAGAAACTAAACAACTTAACGTTCTGATATCCCATATCTGTATAGATATATGCAATTTTTTTTTAATATTTGCATATCTGTACCTAGCATGAGAGCTATTTTTCCATTTACAAATGCATTAATCAGCTTCCAAATTAGACACTATCTCAGTCCACAAAAGTTAATTTCAGATACACTGCAATTGTTTTGGCTCGTACAATATAATTCTGATATTCATTACCAATATTTGCAATGCAAAACTATTTTAGCACGCTTCAAACGCACTTTCAACTTGTCTTCCAAATCAAGATGTGATAATTTTTATCGATAAGCTGGGTCTGGCAACGCCATGTACACGTAGACTGGCTACCTATTCATTTCTGCGACCGAAATTCACCCCCAACAATTCTTCAGACCAGAAAAATATGAAAACAAACCTTGGAAATTCAAACAAACGGCTGTAGCAAAAGGATCCAAAGCGACCTTCGCGTTTCCAGTCCCTGCCCTCGCGTTTAATTCAGTTTGAGGAAAGATTTCTGCGAGTAATAAATTGCGAATCTGGCAACTTTTACGTGATATTTGGGGTCATCTTTTGGTTATCATCTCTGGCGAAGACCCCCTCGTCCCTTTTTATGAAGCAGAGATGCTTTTGAAGCTGCCATGACCGATGCTTATTGGAAAAATTCTGAAATCTGCCATCTTAGGGAAATCAATGCTCACTTCCGGAGTGCTGATTTCATCCATAGATATTACTAAGTGTCAAAATAGGAATCGTAGGCCTATACTCGTAGCTCTAGTTTCTGCCTATTGTGGAAGAAAGTTTCTGCTCGCTCTTTCTGTTTCTTATTGAATTTAACGGATAAAAAAAGATGCATACTCAGTTAAATTTAAAATGATTTGCAACGGATAAAAAGACGATAGTGGTGCTGGACAGTCCGCTTTCCCCCTTCTGTTTCTTAGCAACGGCTACGTCAGCCTTTTCTTTTCATAAACAGTGTCCGAGATGAACTTTTTCAAGTGATGTCCGAATGCATATAAGTTTGACCATCTGAGCTCACATTAACCTCAGATGGCACTTGAAATCCCAACGAAATTGACAATATTTCGAAGCAGTCCACTGGATACCCAAGCAGGGACATTATTAGGGATCGATGTTTGCGCAAACCCTGACTCGCCCAAGACTCAGTTTTATCAATTTTTTTACGGACTGTAAAATAACATTCCATAACATGAATTTCACGATAGAAAGGAATAGGCATTTCGAAATAAACTCCTTGGAAGTAAGTTAAAATTAAATGTATGTTTTTAAGTACATGCGGATGAATATTTAAACAACAGAGATAAAACCATTCATAAACTGAAATGACATTAAGATTAAAATGAATCAAGTTTACATTAGACACCTTTAGCTATCTGAGATGCTAAACTGATTATTCTATTCTAAGTCATTCAAACTTCCCTAACAATTCCAGGTTTTTCAGGTTTTCTAGGTCTGGAGAAACCTAGTTAATTAGACATTTAGAAAGCAATAAATATATCTTTTATGATTGGAACAAGATTCTAGTAATTTAAAATTTGCTATATCATGTTTTGACAGCCCGTGCATTTTATGTCAGTGCCATTAAAACTCAAATATTAAATGCATTTTGCCTAGCAATCAAAACTGATAAACACCATTTAAAGTTTATTTAACGAAATTATTTGTAACAAAAACCATATCGAAGTTTGATAATTTTTATTTAACACAGTTTAACGAAAAATAGTTTTTATTTCCCCACTATTAAATTAACATTCGTCTAAAAATGATCTTACAATGTTTGTTAGCCATTCAGCTTTTATTGCTCAGAAAATTAATTTAGCACCAAATTAGTAATTAATTTTGTCTTATTTGTTAAGATCCACTTAATCAATTTTACAACTAAACAATAATGGTCTTCATGCTCACAACAAAAAATTAAAGCATGTTAAGATAAACTCTAGCTTAGCTTAATCAAGGTTTAATGTGGATGTGAATAGTTTATTTATATCTGTTAATCGCTCAAAACACTTATTTTTGTACGAATGCCCTGGTCATCAATAACGACATTTAGTATTAGAAATTATGAACGTGTAATTGGCCTTGTCTTTCGCCTTGTTTCGTATTAAAAATGCCGTTATTTAAAAATACAAAGGCGATTAATAAGTCGGCATTTGTTCTTTTATCGGGTTTTCAGTGTTATGTACGATGCAATTATTTACCTTGCGTGTAAACGAAGTCATTATACGTTTTTTATTAATCACTCTCAAGTTCCAAATTGTCGAGAAAAGGTGTTTACATGTCGGCTTGACTACTCTATCAAAGTTATCATTCATAATCACGATTTAGTTTAGTTTTAGGGCAACTCTGAACGTTCCAATGATAACAAAGTAAAAAAAAATTAGCTGAAGTTAATTGCAATCATGTTTGTTTTATTGAACTGCAAAAACCGATGTTTGTTTTCATCGAATGTGTTTTCTTTTCAAAGGCATTGGTCAATTGAGATATGTACAAAAGGAGTGCAAATATTGACAAAATGAACGAGTCCATCCGTCCACCATTTTTGACGTTTATTTGATCTTTAATGTTTAATGTTTCAATACAGTTTATCAATGTTATTTTATTGCGGGGAATTAGCAGACATGTTGAACGAAGTATTATCTCTAGGAGCATTTAATCTGACTCATATTCATCAATTTCACAAGCAGAGAGTTCAATTATCACGATTAAAAAGTTTGAATATTGTTTCATTTGATTTGGTTATGGCATTTTGAGATATTTTGCACAAAAATACCGCTTTGCCAAAAAACTGCATTACTATCGCACTTTTCCGCACTGTATTACTCAAAAATAGTTCTTTCACCCTAAAACTTATTATTATTATTATTTACATTAGAGAAGATACATATAATGAAATGCTGCCAATAATTTTAGGCTAGTAAAAAAATGTTTGTAATCAATATAAATTAAGATATTTTCATGTCATCACATTTTACTTCGATAAATTATCTTAAATACAATACTATTTTCCCATTTATATGTTTTCGACCTATTCAAAAAGCATTAACCTGTCAATTACAAAATTATTTCGAAGTTTATTAATTCCTAATATTATTCGAAAACATGTTTAAGTGATGAAACTTATTTCTATTAAAATAGCTAGTCTTTGATTTTAACTTAATTTTACCACCTTAGCGCGATCAGCGTTTTTAAACAGCACCTGATTCAGCTAAAAATAATGCGTATATGCTGCTCTAAAAGTGCACCAAGTTTAGCATTTGTTATACAATTATTGGATTGAGTATACTGCCCATGCTCTTAAAGGTCCTACGAAGTCCACCTTTAATCATGCCACCACACAGTACGTCGATTTTAATTGAAATGGGTCTGCAGTCATTTGAATTTTCCAATCGAAAAGAAAACCAACTTATTGGTTGTGTTTCTCGCTTTTTTTTAAATAATACTAAACGAGTTTCTAGGATTTCACCATGCAAACGTGTTCAGGCGATGTGATTGCTGAACATTTTTCTATACATTTCATCAAAATTGCCGCTGGTCATCTCATTTTGCCATCCATTTCCATGAAGTCCTTCGTGAAATATTGAAAAGCCAGTGTGTGTACACACGAAGTACATTTGCTGATTTTTCTTTTCACACTCGGCGCATTTCTTAATAATACTTTCGTTTGCCCTTTTCAAACATTTATAGGCACCGACTGCCACCCCATCAAACGGAGTCGTGCCTGGTGTTATGATATATACTCGAAAATGTTAAAATATTTAAATCAAAAGTTTTTTTTCCCTCCAAATGTACCCAGTGAAGCATTGCTTCAAAGGCGAGTAAATGACATCTGTCAAACTCTGAAAAATTAATCTTCTAAAAATGCGGGTACCTGTTCAGGCATTTATTATACAGTTGCTCAGTGAGTCTTGCATCAAACTCGCACTTTACATACAAATGTGGGCCCAGCTTCAAGAGATTCACAGCATTTTTGGGCACCGATGTATTCAATACATCAATTCAACTGGCAGAAATCAGGCATAGTCTCTTATAAGATACAACTTTTTCCGGAAAAAAAATGTATGATAATAAGGCAACGGCGTTCAATGAAAATGAAATGTTGTGACAATTTAAAAAATTGAAAATGTGAAGTCGTGTGATACAGCGTTCTGAAATTATGAAAGTTTTAGTTGGGCTACAATCAAATTAAAGTGGCTTATTAAAATAAATAAAGTTAAATTACAATAATAAAAATTCGAAAATAAGTAATGTAATGACATGGTTAAATCCTTTCTATTTGTCAAATATAGCGATCTGTTGGCAACAACATCTTTTAAAAGTTGGTTTAAATATTGTTTAAATCTGAGCTATCGGTCAATTGAGTAAAAGTTCAAAGATCAAATGGTTCAAAAATGTACACTAATTTTGTGGAGAGGGGGGAATGAAGTTATAGTATGGTTACTTATAAATTTTCTTTTCCTAGTCATAATGATGATTTTTCTGTCTAAATTATTCAACTAGCTCCAAATAAATCAATTAAATCTGGACTGTTTTTGCTACCTAGGTTAGAGATGGGGGTAGAGGGTTAAAAGTTGACATCTTGATGGACGTCCTTTCTGGACGGTCCTTTATGGGGGCTCATGGGGTTCCAAGACCCTTGTCTCCAGATCCTTAGTGCAGGTATCCAGGCTAGCAAAACTATAAAAGAGAAATAATTTCGAAGATAGAGGGGCTCGGTTTCCCCGATAGGCTTACTGTCACTGTTCATTTATAATAGATGGTAGGAAAAAGCGCAATGAAGCCAATCAGTAATTCTCCAATTTCTCGATGCCATGTTTTCTTTGTATTTCTAACATCCTTTTAGTGGACGTGATCGTCCAGTGACGTGTAAGAGCAATTTCTGGCGTATAAAAGCGACTATTTTTCGGAGACCCAAAGTGGTCGCTGAGGAGATAAGGGGCCCATTCCTGCATTATTTATGCCAGGAAACAAAATAAAATTTGGAGAAAAGAGGCAGAAATTTAATTTTTTAGTCAGCTGGAGGGTGAAACGGACGACGATAAATGCGAAATTAGAGCGACTGAGAGATGAATTGAAAAGTGAGACTGGTGTGGACTCACTATGAAAAAGAAAAAGAAAAAAAATCCAATAAACTAGTGAGAGTTATAGATTTATATTTAGATATACGCTCGGCGATGGTTGGCCTGGGCCCAGCGCAAAAAATCATTAAAACTCAATGGCATTTTGAACCTTTTAGATAATGTAACGGCATCCTTGGGTTTCGCTGCGATGTTATGGATGGAAAATATACTGCTATTTTTGTAAACCCAACGTTATAAACACACTGGCCTGGTGATAGCGACCTATAATGCTCTTATAGTCGACACGTTAGCTTGTCGAGATGTAAACAAAAGATTTTTCAACACTCAACCACCACCGTCACTCCCCTTTTTTCATATTATGCCATAAAATTCAGCGGAGTGAACTCACGACACAAATAACCATGGAAAATGGCTTATCCCGGCGAAAACAAGCTGAATTTCTGCTAATTTTTAGCAAAACAAGAGCTGCTTGGAAGAGCAGGGGCGCTGAGTTGGAAAACCTTAATCCTTCAGCGATTCTTGATTTCGCAAAAATCTGAACTCCAAACGCCTGGAAATAAAGTCTGGATGAGGGAAATTCTTGGAATGATGAAGGTTTTTATTTTCAGTTTTGCTATTTGTTGAATCACAAACGGGAAATAAGCATTGCTTCGAGCTGGATTCTGGTTACTCTTAGCTAAAAAATTAAATTATCTCATAAAAATGCTTCGTCGGGGAATAAACATGCTACCCATAATTTCCACATAGAACCACCATGTCAATTTTGAAAATCGATGCTTACTTTTAATTGGTTTTCATCATTTCTTATCATAATACATAGAACATTTTTATATTAAAATAAATAAACACATGGAGGTACTGAAAAAAACTCGAATTATTTAGATATTTCCAAACTCATTTATGATTAAGCTAAATTAATAAAAAATAAATAACTAGTGCTTATTTAGTAGCTTTTCACTGACTTTAATAAATCGTCTGATAAAATTGTTAGCGTGATGCAAACAAAAACTTGCAGTACTACTGATATCAATACTGTATTTTCTGCCATAATTATCAAACGAACTGAATAAAAAATTGTTTATTTGCCATTATAGCAACAACAACAAAATGCAAGGAATGCCAATTTACTTTTCAAACCAGGTTCAATTTTACGCTGGCCAGCGCCATCTACTAGCGCTTTTTGGCACTAAGTCACCAGCTGCATCTCATTTCAAGGATGACTGAGCATTTTTATGAAACAGCGAATTGACAGCGCACTTGAGGCCCTCATCAGCAGCCCATTTTTCAGATTTTCTAATTTAATTTCGATTTAATTGCCCCCCATATCTTGTGTCAACGAGTTAATTAGCATCTGGCCATTAGACTGAGCTTCTGTCTCTAGTATTTTTTTTTTAGCCTGAGAAGAAAGCCAGTGAAATTTGATATGGTGCAGGCCTAGCCCCGCATCTCGTATTAAATATTTTTCTTAATTGAACACGAAATGTGTAATGTTTAGGTCAAGGAGTATTGATGAGCGTTGCGGAGATAATTTTTTGCCCACTTCTCCCAAAATGTCTCCAGACAGTTTTTCACAACGAGTGCAGTGTATAAAGCGTATAAAGTGGAGAGCATCCCTGTCACAACTCTGGCAATTGATAATAAATTTTCTTAAAAGGATGCCTCGTTTCTAAATTTTGATATCAAAAATGTGAGAGATTCCCCCCGTTTTTCGCTCGCTCTGGGGAGAAACAGAAAAAAAAAGCTGGGGAAAAATGGCGTAAAAAGATAAATGATACACACTTCATAAGTTAATTCTTACAAGACGAGTATACACCCGGGCGCATTTCACTCGCCAATTTGCACCAATGACTGATCGTGACAACCTCAAGCAAGACAGATGGGTCAGGGCTCTCGTAAGTAATTTTTAAGAGATGCTTAAAAAACTGAAAAGCTGCAACCGATGTCAGCATGCCTTTTTATCCTGTTTTCGCAAGCAAATTGGATGCTGTCTTAATGCTCCGAAAATACATAAAAATTCATCATCGCAAGGCGTTGTTACTGGCAGATATGTTTTCAAAAAAAAAATATGAAACGATTGGGGTGGGGGTGATGCGGAGGATTCCTCAGCAGCCCAGAATCTTGATTTGAAAACTCTGAATGCCATTGTTTTCTTGGGTGATGGAAAGCAATCACAACTAAAATTCGTCATAACCACGCTCTTACCATGGTCTAAAACCAACATCACACTCATTGTATATTTCTGCTCTTGTGAGCAAAGCAACTGGTCTACCTAAAGGTAATAAAATGCATTTTGTTCAGCAAATAATTATTTAATTAACAATTGGAATAGGTCATTTTGGGAAAATTAATACACTTTCAGATGCTCCTAAATTGACCAAAATTTCTCTAGAATGTAGTAGGAGAACGCAACATTTTGGTAGTTTGAATTTTTTCTTAAATGGCATTTATTAAAGGATTAGTTAAAAACTATTTTAACTAAGCCTTTGTGTAAGTTTTGACAAGCAGCAGTTATAACAAACCAGCAGCAAGAATTTACAATGAAAAATGTTTATATTATGTTGTAGCGCACCTGTTGAGATCAACTTAAAAATCCCATTTTTTATAACGTTTGAGCCGGTTAACTTTAGGAGAAAAGCAACTAATTACGTTAGCTCTTATTAATTCTCGTACTTTTTAGTGTCTTGACAAGCGAAGGCCAAGATGCCTGACGTCGTTTGACATTCCTTCAATAATTCTTGCCTGACGTTATTGCTTCAGTTCTGCCTTTTCTGTCCATGTGACATCAATGCAATTTTAACATTAATTTTCAACGGGTCAAGGAAAAACGTGCCCAGCCTTAAGACAACTTTTTAGGAACAATGATGGCAAGAGCAATTATTTCAAAAAAATACGGGTATAATAAAAAAATCAACTCGGTACATATTTCTTTGGACCGCCATTTGATGAGATATATTATGAAAGTTTTATAATTTGTTATACAGCGAGCCCCATGCAGTTAGTGCGGTTTTTCCGCCGCTTGCCGATGATAAGTGAAAGTAAATTTTGGAGATTTTATTTATACTTTTTTGGTAGTCTCTGCAATCCTCAACGGATGACCGCAATATATCTGTCGGAGGTGTTTTGCGGTTACCATAAATATGAAAATTTGACAAATTGCAAGGAATGAAGAACTGGCTTCAACCATTTTGTTTAGGAGTCACACTCATTCTTACTTGCCTTTTAGTCTAGATTGCCATTGTCAGTCAAGCTCTTAAACAGTCTGGCTATTAATTTTTTCCTTGAGCTTTGGACGCATTTTTATGGGACTTAAAAATATTACAAACAAATATTCATGTAAGACAAAGAATCCCGGGTGAGAAAGCTGAAAACCGCCATTTATAAGATTATATATGTCTTTATAAATGTATATGGGCCAGATATGAAAAGGATTCGATCTCCTACTAAAGACAATCTAAATACAATTCACTTTCCATAAGCAGCTGTGACGCATGCCGATATAAATAAAATTTCAACTTTAACATAAGTACGTTTTATTTTCTAGGTCTAGACATATTTAGATATATTTACGTATTTATATATGATTTACATACCTGTAAATGCAAGCATGTTGGGATATCGTCATGCGTAGGAATGTAAAAAACATGTAGGTAAATATAGACATATATGGATATGCATGGACATATATGCACAATATGGGCAGATAGGTCCATTCATGGTCAATTTCTGGTCTAACCATTCATGGAATAAGCGATACGTGTCCATATATGACCCATATTTACTTTTCCCACCTAAGATGTTTTAAACATACGATTAGCAATTAATTACTCAACATTTTCTAAATATATCCATTCAAAAATGAAGGATTAATTAGTTCAACATGAAACCACTGCCAAACCAAACGCTATTTGCTATGGAGCTGAAGTAAGAAATTGGATGACATTTTCAGAACAATTTTAACAAAGTTTGGCAATAAAGTTGATGTAACGTTTATCCCATGTCCAATTATGATAGGGGAACAGGACCGCCCTAGGCGGTGCCCAAACATGGAGGCTGGACAACTTCCATCGCAATTTCCGGTAGCACATCTATTTTGTCAAGGAAGATTTAATAATAAGGCAACAAAAATTACAATGAGGACCGACAGATACTCCGTGGCAAGAAAAAAGGTGGCCATTTTGAAAACAGCAGGGATTAGACAAAAGTCATTTAAATGTGGTTGCAAATTTGAGGAGAAAGAGAAAGGACGCAAAGAAATGGTCATGTTTTCAATTGGATAAAGAGTTTTGTGATACGAAAAAAAACTTCGTAAATTTCTCAATTGCTCATCCGTTTTTTATCATATCCCATTCCAGCAGTCATTAAAAGTCATTTGAACCCTGCTGAGGAAGATCTTGCCACAAAAAACACTTCCAGAGTTGATCATCTTTTTTGCAGACCTTTGTAATTCAATGTTATCTTTGAGGATTCCCCAACGGGTGTTTGCGCTTTTTAAAAAAAAGTCAAAGAGGACAAAAAAGCTGTTTAATTTGTGTGTCCACATGCACTCCCCGTTACACACATATCACTGGCTAAATCACTCGTAATTATCTTAAATATGATAGCTAACAAATTGACAGAAAACTCAATTTATTTCCCTTGTCTCAGCGCTGTGGAAAGATCATCTGTTTCAAACTCGCTCAAGCAAGAACAATAATAATAAAACAAAAAAAGTTCAGAAAATGTTTCCAATTAGTATACGTCCGTTTTGATCCACGTTAAAATTCAGTCAAATTTACACTGACTATTATCAGTTAAATAAAAATGTTGGTTACCATAAAATAGAATTGTAAAATCTAAATAACAAATAGTTAATCAAATAACACGACGATCTCACATGGCAAACATATACTTAATGATCCAGTCAATTAATTAGCATTAAAATATGTTTGAACAGTCTAATTTCAAATGTGCAATAATCTTGATCTTTATACTTTCAACTATTAAAAGCCATATTATCAAAACATAACTACAACATTTAAGGTGCATATTTTAAATTTAATACAAACATAAAATTTCAACATAAACTGTTAATTTGTGCTAACCATCAAAATGCATGTCTACGTTAGGCATATATGAAAACTATATGTTTTTCCATTCTGCAAACTTCAAAGGGCAATATCTTCATTTGTATTTTAAAAAAACATTTTTGGGATCCAATGTATATTTGCAGAGCATTTATTGGTTGTAATATTAGTAATGTATTTGCTTGACTACAATCACAACGAAACATGAAAAGCATGTTTAAATTTTGAATTAAGCTTTCCTGAAAATGTGCAATAAAACATCTTCAATATTCGTAAGCGTTGTTATTTTTGGATAGTTCATGTAGCTATAAATGGTTGAAATCGACTTTTATCTCGACCACCTTGCAGTTAAGAGCTCCATGCAATTGTTGCTAAAAATTTCTTACTGTTTTACTTACGAATTTAAGTATAAAGACAGGACAAAAGACGACAAGATTTGACATAATTTACGAGAAAAAGACAAACAAGTTCATTGTGTAGATCGTATCTGCCTGTGATTTAATAGGCGCAATAAGTTTGTGCAACTTTTATCTTTACCCCACGTAGCTAGCGTTATTAACTTTATTCTTCATAATTGCACGAAAAAAATACATAACAATAAAAAGTTTTGCTGGGACGTCCTTTTTTCACACTTGACCTACTCCAAACAACAAGTTAAAGAAAATTCAACAATATTCCCAACCAATAGCGAATAAACAGGAATGGACCGGCAAGATTAATTACATTAATAAATTTTAAAAAAAGCTTTCAACGAAAGAAAGAAAAGACGTGGGAATAAGTTGGCAAGAAAAGCCCAGCATTTTTAATTCTTAGAGCATGGTTTAGCTGTGACATAAAGTGGGGTGAAAGTCACTAATAAATGCACCATTTATGAATTAAAGCGATAAATATTAGCAGTACAAGTTGAAAAATATTGTATCTACACAGCTTATAGATTTATGCTATTTATACAGTTAAAGACGTCTGATGTGCTTTTAGGGATCCCCTACAATTACTAACAATTTTAATTTAAATTATATAATAACAATAATAATGAGATTCTGGAAAGTTTTACGTTATCAAATGTGATTCGATGCAGTTGTTTAAAATAGTTAATCTAAATTCATAACTGCCAAAGGTCGCTCAGATACATTGAATGGATAATGATAAAGGCCGTGAATTTTGTGTCACCCTGTATCATTTAACTTAATGCCACTGATTGCAAAATCTGCTTGGTCATATTTGGGTGAAGGAGACATTTGAATCCTGAAATATTTCCTTTTTTGTTAATATTTATCAATATCAATTTTTTCAATACTAACTGAAATGTACACTTTAAAATTGATGCGTAGTAAATAGTTTCGTTTATTAATTCATTTGTGCAGATTAATATTTCATAAATATTATCTTAGAAATTTATCTTCGAATACACGAAATTAAATTATATTTTCAGAAATGTACGTAAATTATGATACTTCAAAATGAGGCTAGACAACATTTCAAAAATATTTGTTTGAGGGATGAGGGAGCCACTCACCAATCGAAATCACATCTGTTTAGCATTTTCATTGCCCCTGGAGAAGAGTCACAAAGGTATCTGCATTATAATATCACATTACAACAAGATATAGTAATGAATTATAAATTCAATTGTTTCCTGTGAGCAGCAGACACTCCATATGTCAATCCTAAAATGTTGGCGAACTTTGCCAAAAATAAAATTAAATAAAATGTACAGTAGGCCTAATCACTTTAATAATTTCCTCTTATTTCAGCAATGACACATTTTTGTGTCAAAGGCAATTGAATAAAAAACAAAAAGTAGATTCAGTAGCGGACGTCAGGAAATCCCTTACAACAAAAAGATAATATTTTCTTCAAAAAAGAAAAACCAAATGCAGGATTTCCAGCCTAGTGTTTATACCTGTTATCATTATTATTAATATAATTGTGCGAGCTGCTTTTTTGTAATAATGCGTGGGCGGCTGAGCATATTTAGGCAAATTTTTGCGTGTGTCCTTTATTTGTTACAAAAATTTAGTTTCATCTGTCAACCTGCGCATATTTCCTGTTGTTCAATCGTACGTAAACAAAAACGGCCAAATTATTCATTGAATATGAAATCAGAAAATAACAAAAATGTTCAATATGAATGCCGAGTTATTTTTACAAAAAAAATTCCCACAGTTTCAACTTTCGGTTTAGTTCTTACATAAAAAGCAGGATATAATCTGCCACGGGCATATGAGGCGCTATTATCATAATTCATCATTAGTTTTTTTAAGGAAATGGATTAACAGGTAAAACACCAATCGAAATAGTTTATAAACAAACATGTGGAGACACTGAAAAGCCTGACTTTTATGACGAATTCATGAATGGGGTAACCCACCTACGCCTATTGAAAATGTCCTGCAAAAATAATGAACTATACAAAACATGAAATAGAAATATAAAGCCATATTGAATTGCAAGGACAAAGCTGCCGATTCATTTACAATTATTTGTATGCCTCATTCATTTAGGATGCATCCGCATTACACGACAGTTTATTGAAAATGGAATAACATAATTATATTTACTCAATTTTTTTATCCTTAATTTCACCTGCAATTGGCTACCAAATTTTACTTTTTTGCTTGAACTATATTGTCTTGGGTTTAAAAAACAAACGAAATATAGTTTAAAATCGTTTTTATAAACAAGCATGTTAATGTTCAATATACTGTACAAATATTTTATGCTCTCACCAATCAATAGGAAAAAAGAAGACTTTTTGTTAGATTATTGAATCCGTGACACATTCAAATATCAATACAAAACATTAAGACAATTTTAAACATGTTTTGCAACTTGAAATTTTACTACCATTAAATTGTCTACTTGTTGATCTTGAGCATTTGTTTTAAATATTTTTAAGCACACACTGACATGGGCTAAATGCCAGTTACCCCGAAATATTTCTTAATACATTTATTATCACAATTATTTTGATATTAAAATAAATAGAAATTTAAGGCAATGATTCTGTTGTTTCTAGAAGTGCCAAGTAATAGCTATCCCAAAAATTAATTTAAACTACATTTGAAACCTCTCCCTTTAGAATTAGTTTAGCAAACACAATACATCATACTGTATATTGCTGACGCTGTTTTCATATTTCAAAGAAAAATAATCATACATGTAAAATAATTCAAACATGTTTTAAATGGCTATTATATTTAAATGGGTCTGTCTAAAAATAAACAACGTGTCTAAAATGTACACATTAAAATACTCCATACGTGTCTGAACCCATTATTTATACCCATTCAATTCATTTTCATCTGCTTATTTAAAACATTTAAAAAAAATCAGAAATAGATCGTGTACCCCAAATGTTAACAACTTAAAAACACGTACATATATCTAATTTACAGATGATTTGAATAATTTTAACACGTTCTGTTTATCAATAATACAAGTAGCTATTTTAATGAAGGGTAGGCAGCGCCATCTTTCGGGGTAAAACGAAAACACGTCTCCACCAGGTGTCTGCATCAGAGCATATTTCTCGTTTTTTCTACGGGATGTGACGTACAATTTTAATGATAACTTTCATTGAAAGTTATGCCCTCGATTACAAAATATTACAAAATTCCAAACACCACTTGCTAAGTTTTTAAAAAAATAATTGTATTGTCGAAGGTGACCATATAAAGGGTCCAAAACGCCATACACAGCCACGCGAAACAATTACACGATTACGTCATTGTTTAATTTCGATTTGCTAAACAAAAGAAAAGCTAAAGGGAAGGACGTAAAATGTTTTTTATACTCAATGTAATTTAATTAAGTCACATGAATAAAATTTTGCCTAAACATGACGAAACTGTGCCCCAAGTTAAGCAGGAAAGCCAAAACAGAATGCACGTGCTACAACAATGAGCATTGTCTATCAAACGTAATTTTCACGCCAATGCAATTTAAGTCAGTAGTTTTTCACGGACATGTCTTGTCAATAATTCGACAAGCTCCACTTTTCGGGCCTTACTTTTCACAACAACACGAGTACGAATGGCCAGATAATTTCTGACAAATATGTCAGGTGTGTTCACACCTGAAAATACATATTTGTAACACGCTCCTGTTTATCTAAAATTCGTTTTCAGTTTATAGCAGCAATTAACGCGGTCTACTTATGCAAACTGACACGCAAAATAGACCCCACATGCAGTCACACTTAAGCTCTCAATTTTACAAAATGATACAAAGCATGGATGATTTAATCATTTTACAAAAATAAATGTGATAAAAAATTGCTTGAAAATTGTTACGTGTCGCAGAAAAATACCCTCAAAAAATAAAAGAGTTGCTTAAGAAACTTTAAATGTCCTTACAATTATATAAGTAAGATTGGTTGTATAATTTAACGATAAAGCACAAACCTACAATTTCCAAAACGGTAGTAAGTTAAGAGTTTTGACATTTTCAACATCATTTTGGACAGATTTATAAATAAGAAATCTGCCATAACTTGCTTTCAGATCATAAAAGTACGACATGAACTTCCTTGTACAGTATTTCAGAATTTACAACAAAATATTTGGCGGATATATGAAAGATATCGTGCGCATGACTTTTATATAAAAAACTTAAAAATCATACTTTCGCAAATTATTTTATTATTATATATATTTTTCTGTCATACTCAATGTATTTAAGGTTACTTGCAAAATATAATACATGTAACTAAATTTATAATTGTAAACTATTGAAATTTAAAAAATCAGATCACTGTAATTATAAATTTCACGTGATAACCACACATTGGTCTAAACAGCCATTCATTAAAATAGTTCCCATTCATCAATAGAAACATTTAAAAAATCTAAGTGTCTGATCACGCTAATTATTATAAATTTTATTTCAAAATCACACACTGAGAAGTGCACCTATAATTATTATTACAGTAATTTTATTCAAATAATTTCTATTATTACTCATATATGGATTAACTTTTACATATGCATTATTTTAATCAACCTATAACAATTTATTTTCAAAATGTTTCATCTTCCAATACAGTAGAAACATTTACGTGCAATTACATTTGTAATATTATTATTGCATTATATTCGTTGCATTAATTATATTTCCATATGAATTCTTACCAAATAAAAATACTAAATTTTTAAAATATAATAACAATAATGTTACAACAACCTTGGTAAAATTGCATAGAAAAATTTTAACTTTGATAAATATTTCGACATTTAGCCACAAACGCAATTGTGACATGCAAATTTCAACTGGTTTTTATTTCTTTATTCGTAATAACAAATTTTAAAAAAAATATCAGACTTTCCTATTTGATTGAGCACAATTTAACAATCATGCATTATTGAAACTCACTATTCAAATGCTGATCTGACTCGCAATTCCCGTAAATCCATTAAAAAATAATCCAGCCCCAATCTACGCTCACCTGTGAGTATGGCCAAACACTCCCTGATTTATAGCCTATTATCCAAACTGGTTGGTAAAACAATTTTGACCAAATTTAGATTCATGTCTTAAAGTGGGTTGATTTAAGGCCATCGTGCGCGCAAAGTAGTGCGTCGCCATTCCGATAGGGGGCGCTCTCGCTCGAGGGGTTTCCCAGGTTTCATGAACCCTTTGAGGCGAACCCGTTCCTTTGAGCGACGATGTCAGACTCGTTAACCTCCTAAGGTTAGTTTAGATGTCAACAGGTTACGGGGTGGGTTGGCTAGCTCTTGGAGCTTGCTTCAGAAATACAAAAATAAGCTTGAAAATAGGCATGAAAGGCTTACACGTGGCCACTAAAACAGTTTTGCTATGCTTCAAAAGCTCGCCAGTCGCTTTTTTTACCCACCCAACAATGAAGATATTGTATCGGTTTTTTGCAACTGGGCTTGAAATTTCAACGAGCAACTAGCCACTCAAATGGATACCCGCCTGGCACGCATGCTCCCTTTTACCCCTTTTTGTACCCCTTTAACCGGTTTCAAATATGAGCGACCCTAGCGCAGAGGACACACTACCAGAGCATTTTCAATAAAGTCATGTATGCAGAGTACATAACCATGCACAGGTTCATGAACCGCTTTATCACGCTGTCATTTTGACCCAGGTTGTTTCAACTTTCAAGGTCCTGCCCTAAATCCCAATCAGTTTGTGAATTAGTCCCATTAAGAAAAAATTGATATTGCAAAAAAAGAACACACCAATACACGAAAATCGATTGACAAACGGATGATTAATAGTAATCTATAGTGTTCAAAACTAGAATATACTGGTAATTTAAATGTACCAATAGAATACAAGAGCCTGTTTTGCGATTAATCTTTCCTGTAATATGACTCAATTTACTTCCTTTGGGCATAGGTGGCTTTCTCTGCTGGAAAGCATAATCTATTAGCAAAATGTCTCTGATTGGTTATGGCTCAGTTTTGAACAGACTTGTACACTGACCATGTATTTAAGTCACAAAATTATCATTGACCAAAGGTAGGGACAAGTCAATTCTAACAACCAATTTTTAATTGTATTTCTTTTGTGTCAAAGCTTAGGCTCCTGAATGAAACATATGTTGTTTTTTTGAGAATGGAAATCATCCTGTTTTAAAATTGTACTTATTAATTTTTAAAAGAACGACCAATTGCTCGTTTAAAAAACATCCCAAAACGACGATCTGCAACAACGTCCTCAAACGACGTCATTTGTTATTGTAAAATAACCACGTGATGATGAAGAACGACCATAAATTATTAATAAAAATTCGACCTTATGGTCTAATGCCCTAAAACGTAATTCATATTAAATATTGACGTCATTCTTCGCGGAAACCCTGTAAAGTTCATACAAAATGCCGGTCACAATTGGTCAATAACGATGATCAACTTCACGCAGATAAATTATAAATGCTTTGCCATATCAGGTATATTGATCAATGACTATATGTTTTATAGGTAGTTAAACTTTTATAAAAAATAACAGTTTATTGAAAAGAAATCATGTATACCTGAACGACCCCAAAACATGCTGTAATTCAGACACAGTGATCTACAATCAGTGAGAAAACACCATGAGGTGGAGTTTAATTACTTGATGTCTATAATATCGCAGTGAACATCTTGGAACTATTTTTTTACTTCTTGTATAACTACTTCACGGATCTCAGCTATTTCATTAAATTCCATAAATACAAAGCACGTTTGGATAATAAATATTAATTTTCCATACACAAACGAGGGCCTGAAGTCAACTGATTAACAAAGATACTTCAGATTCCGCCTTAAGGACTTCTCATCAAGATTGATGAAAGAATTTTGTTATTAAGCATGCGGCATTATATTTCAGAAATTAATAGGGAGACTGTGTTATTATTGTGTATCTATAAGAAGCCCAACGCCATCTATCCATGAACATGAGAGTGAAATTATCCAACGAATCTTGGCCACAATATGGATGCTTACCATACAAACAAATTACCCAACTTTTGCTTCAAATACTTGTTATAATATACGAAATTCAAGAGGAAATTTAGTCAATTAAGGTGCATTTGAAAGTGCTTTTTAATTTCTCACAAAATGAGCATGCAGTTGTTTTTGATGCCTCTTTAACTGTAACTTCTTCAACGAACTGTACATGCAGCGCCATCTAGCGGCATATTTAGCAGCGAACACTTACGTCACCAGCCAGGGAGTAAATTCAGGTGCACCCAGAACAATGGGTTTACCTGCTGATTCGCTTCAAATCGAAAATAGATGCTCGTCAAAAAACCAACCTATTGTTCACGGGAGCATCTCCACCCCCCGGGCACCCTCCCACCCACCCACAGCAAGGCCCAGGTGTGCTTTTTGAAATAATAGCTGGACCTCATAAAGGGTCGATTTCGGCCTGAACTTGCGAATGTTGCAGTAAACGGTGAAGATTTTTTATCCTCAAAATTCGCCGCTTGAGCAACGGCCCAGAACTAAAATCAGATAATTTCCATGTTTTTAAGGGGTGCAAATTAATTGTTCCTGAAGAAAGCTGAAACCGCTTTCCTTCTCGTTCCGGTCATTTGTGCGCTTGCCCTTTTAAGTTTCATCTTGAATTCGAACAAAGCGATTTTGGTAACACCTCTTAGGGACACCCCCTTGCGAGGGTCACTTGGCACGACAGGTGGCACTACTGGCACTAATATTATTCATAAGTTGTTTTTTTTTCGTTAGCTCTTGACAATAAGAGGAGTTTCACTACTTGCATGGTCTATGTAATTACATATTTTGTTTAGAAATCATGCGATCATTCACATTCTTAAGACAACGTCTTTTTTGACCAAATAAACTGACGTCTTCTGGGCCACTCGTATTACCAGGGACGGCTCTTTAGATAATACAATCTTCAAATAAAACTAAATTCCATGATTTTGAAGATTTGAAATGTTGCTAATGACTTCCCATAATGAGTTTTAACACATTTGAAACAATGCTATCTGGTCAGGAAATATCAGTGGTTAGGAAAATATGAGCAACATTTTATAGGTCATTATTGAGCATTAAATTTCACTACATGTATAAACTATTTCTGATATTTTCTTAATAACTGTCCAATCCGTAAACCAAATTCAGGAAATAAAACCAAAGTTAGCTAATATGAGCAACATTTTATTGGTCAAGTGGATAAATACTATATGGACGTTAATATTTTCCATAAACTTATTCTGATGTTTCTTTTCCAAATTGTCTTATGGTCAAACCAAAGACCGGAAATAAAGCCAAAGTTAGCATTATATGGGTATAATTATATTGGTTATTATTGGACATTAAAAATTGCTCTACATGTTTAAATCATTTTTTAAAAATTTTGTTAAATTGTCTAATGGTTAAACCAATGTTATTAAATAAAGCCAAATTTTGCAAAATATGAGCACAATTTTACTGGTCATTAAATTGTTTTACATATATTTCTGATAAATTCTACACTTTATCCAATGACCCTAATACTAATTCATTGGTTTTAAAAAAAGCTATCTAAATTTTATCTAAAAGTATCTAAATTTTAATTAAGAGTTATTATATGTAGACACACACTAGATAGTATTTTGACCTTTCAGGTGTATCAAATGGTGGCCAAACACCGAATGGCAAGCCAATTCCAGGTAGTCAGCGCCATCTACTGTTCAAAAAGCAACTTTAGAGGTGTGACGGTTATTTTAAAAAAATTTGGGCAACAATAAAGTTCATGCTCCCGCATTGTTCACGGATAGGGAAATTTTCAAGATGGAGGATAGTCTATCATTGCTGCGATTTTTTTTTCTTGTTTTCTGAACAATATGTTAAATCGCACACCTGTTGCGAGGCAGGTCTCTGACCCCAGCGCGATTTAATGAGCCATAATAAACTTATAAACAGGCTACCAGATTTGAAATCGCTCACGATTTTTGAGTGAAAATGACAAAAGATTCGCCCCCAGTTCGCGGCCACCGCAGCGCCACCTACGGAGGTTTCACAAAAGAAAAATGGGTCGACGACACTGGGATTCCCCAAATGAAACTGGGCATTAAAAGGTTAGGCCTAGATTTGTGGACGTGTGGTGATTTAATCCGCTTTCATACAACGTCTAATTATATCCTGTAAAATACAGGGTGCTCAGAAAGTCATCCGGAAATAATTTTAAAACTTGTCTGTTGACTGCACAGATCATGAGAACTGAAAATCATCAAGAAGTAAAATTTACAGAATTTTAAATCCGATGATAACATTGCAATCTATATGTTCATTAGATTGATACATTTTAAGGCTAAATTGAACAGGCGAGTCAAAAAAAAAATACTTGTTCGTAAAGTATTTAACAAAATGCTAACCGTCTGATAAATTGGGCATATCAATTTTATCATCCTTAGGTAACAGTAAGGTACTAAATTGAATTAACTTTAAATTAGCACGATTATGTCGTTGGCCTACACTTATTTGTAAAAATATATTTATCCACAAAAGCATTATTATGACAAAGAGTAATCATTAATTAAAAATGTAAGTGGATTACGAAATTCTACGATCATTTTTTCGAAAAATGATAGCAATGAAATTTATATTTTTACCAAATATTTGGTTTGAAATGCAGTTTTCACAAAAAAATACGGCCCATAATTTAAATTAATATTATGTACTTTATTAGAAATAAAAACATTTCAACAATTTATCTGCTTAAATATGAAAATGTTTTTTATAGGTACATTTTCAGGATTACATTCATACATAAATTTAATTTTAAATGCATTTTGAAATCTCAAGATTTATTTTAATTTTGATCACTAATGGAAATAATTGATATACTAAATGTGCAATTTTGAATAATATCAATGTCTTGAGGTTGTTCCACCTTGTACTACCTCCAAAAAACAGCCAAAGCAAGTCCACTGATCAAATTACTTGAAATTTTTAAGCAATTTCTTGTTGAAATTAAATTCCACTACAACCTTAAAAGTATTTGTGTGGAAATAATCCTACAATTTCCTCATCCCCTGAACATCGTGCATTGCAAAAGTTTTCCAGTGTGGAGCAGCCTGACATGGTCAAAAAGCCATCAAGAAGCTAAGAGATTATATTACACCGTCAATGAGCATGTATATTTCTTGGCCTTAACATAAAAGCATAAGGATATAATCGTCATTTTTCCTACAAAAAACCTCATATTTTTTTCTCTCCTCATCCTCATCTTCTTTTTTTCTGCCCTGTCTGTCTGTGTGGGGACATGCACACAGAGAGCTCCTTTTTATTATTTAATCTTCTTTAATATTGAATTGCAAAGAAAATAGGGCTGCCCTAAGAAAAAGTTGCTTTTGAACATAGGTTGGCGTATTATTACGAGCATTTCGAAAGAATTTGACCATATGATATGCTTACTTGTAATTCTAATAACAATGGTCCTAAGGAAGAAAGAATGCTTATTGGGATGTAAGTAAGGGGAGGGGATTGAGGGGCTGGCTAGGGGATTTCATGCGAAATGTCATTCAGATTTTCATCCCTCCACCATTGGACTCTTGGAGGGGGCATCTCGCTGCATTCTTGGCTATTTGATCAACGATTACGCGTACGTTTGCTTATTATTTTGCCAAGAGGCTGATTTTTCAAATTTCAATTTTGGTAATGAACATCTGATACGCTTATTACGAGTGGAGAATCCCATTGTGCAAAAATATTGAAGGGAAGGAATTTGATTTCTCGATTTTTAATGGAAAAAAAAAGAAAAGGAAAGATCTATCAGATGCTGTAGGGCAGTCGGGCTTATTCAAACGTTAAAAGGAAATTTATTGTAAATTATTGCCTGTTTTGAGCTTTAAAACTCGGTTGGTTTACCAATCTGTAACTGATATAAACTGGTTTGTTGTAGTTGCAGTTGCCACTGATGTAATTAGAAGTCATTTATGCGTGTTGAAAACCTCTAAATTGACTACTTATCAGTCGATATAATACGCGTGATGAGGTCCCTTTAACTAAGACGCAATATGAATAAATTAAGTAAAGATCGAAATTGGTGATTGACTTTTCTGTCTACTAGTTGGCGAATGCCAGAAATTATTGCAAAGACAGTGAAAGCTAAATAACCAAAACGTGCAAATTGTGAAATATTCCTAAACACTGACAACTTAGAATGGGATGAAGTACTCTGTTCAATGACTATTTCATCAAAAACAATACATTAACATTTGCAATTTAAGAGAAAACACAACGGATGGCGATAGTCTCAATATCGAAGATGAGAATAAATATCTATTTGCGCAAAGATAAAAATTGAAATAAACTGCATAATAAGACTTTTTTGCGTTTATCAAGTTAGTAACAGCGATACTTTTTTCTTGATCGTGCAAACCTGTGACTTATAATATCCTCATATTAAAGATCACGAATTAGCTATTAAATCTTAAAGGCTTAACAGCTGTTTCGTGAGCTATTCTTGGAAATAGTGTTTTATTTGCTATTCAACTTTCGCAGCACCCTACAATCATAATCTTATTTATTGTCCATTAAAAGATAGTAGTGTTTTACTAATGTAAATGCATATGTCATATACGCTCTCTACTTATACATAAACGTTTTTCAACAATAGCTTAGTTATGCTTTTAGGTGCACATACAGTAAATTGACATCATAGGTGTTTTTTCTACCGGTTCAGTTCATTACTAAACGTTCAACGTGTTACACTGCACCATCTTTAAGATAATCTGTGATTCAAAACGTCATTAGTGATTTAACAATCCAGCGCCCTATTGACAAACGGCGTATTATTTGCAGTTTCAACACCAATGTAGCTATAAATTAAAACATAGCTTCGTAGCGTGATTGTTAATTGTTATATAAATAAATGTATATTCTAACGTATTTAAAACCTTAATTTGGTATTACAGCCAGCACTGTATTAAACAAGCAATCACTGCTAGCATTAGTGGCATGCAGTGCAGCGCACATTTTTAAGAATCATCAAATTGTTAATTGAAACATTTATTTATCAACTTACCATATACTTATCGTCGTTGTTTAGTTGGATAAATGAATAAATGTAGTACCAGTCGATTGCACAATTGTAAAACCTTGAAACGCGAAACTTTCCAAAACTGATCTGAAATTCATATAAAAACACCAGTTATTATTAAATGTAAAATGTAACTTTAAACAGTAAAGTTAAGCAAATAGTTGTACCGCACAATTGATAAGAATATAACACTTTGCACAATTTTATGTAAACTATAGATGCAAGGTAATGTACAATATTGTATAAAAATACAAGTTCGTGTCGAGTAATCTCAGGTTGGCTAAAGTCTTAACCCTATGGCATTCCTGGTCGAAAACATCACATTAATGACATTTTTGACATAATTGACAGAGAACATTTCATGAATTTAGTGGATTATTGACATACACGTATGCAACAGATAAACGAATTGTACACGTAAATCAAACAGTACTGCCTAAATATATGCCCAATTAGTATACTCTTCCAATTATATTTCTTTAAATACTAATATGAGAATGGTTATAACGTATTAGCAATTATACGTTCCATTTTCGTAGGACAATAAAACATTTTAAAATTTGTACATTTATAACAGGATTGACTAATAATTTTCACACTGCAAGAATAAATTGTTATTTTCATCATACTCTGTTACATCAACGTACATGTAAGCACATCATGGATTAGGTACATCATGAATTGATAACACACGATTACAATAATGCAGATGGCTCAAAATTTTCCTTGAGGTCAGGGATTCACAATGACCTGGCGTAATGGCGTCCTTTTCTTGCTATCATTCACCTTATGTATTATGCATACAAACGTCAAAAGATGTTTCTATGAAACGATATTCCCTCCAAATGGTGATCCGTCCAGAAATGAGAAGAAAATCAATTTCGTTTGTTTTCGCTTTTTGATGTGCTTTTGTTTTTCATATTCGCTTTTATCCTCCTTTTTCGCCCCCTTATACCCCTCTTCTGAGAGGGGTAGGTGCTCCCTCTTTCTTATCCATTTCAGTCCACTCGTAAAATGACGTAAATTGCACGTGAGTGGACCTACCCTGGCCATCCGAGCTGGACTGTCCATCGACGTTCCCCAGGGATTTCCCCATCAAAATGACCAGACAAGCTCCGCGTCTTTGCGCCTATAAATCTTGCACAATATCTTTTCGAGGTGTGTTTTCAGTGTATTCTGTATGTTTCATTTGCTAATGGGCCACCTTTGCAACAATGGAGTTTTTAGGGGGTTTCAAGTTACATGCAAACATCCCCCCATGTACATGTATGAGATGCTAAACATGGACAGCCAAAATTCAAAATGTCAGCCATTTATTAAAGAATAAAGCATTGACCAGTAAGACGTCTTCAAGCTCGACACACCACACGATGCAAATGCCCTAATTTAAGGGACGATACAGCATAATTTGCTCATTTTCAATGGGCAACATAGCACATACATGTAGCCTATGAGTAGAAACTGAGGGGTAGATCGTACTTCTGGATATATAATAAACTTATTAATGCTAGTTGTAAATATTATTATGCATCAGGGATAAATCAGCCAGATATAATAGAAATGAATATATATTTAAGTAATAAGTTATGCATCATTTGCGTAAGAATGCATTTACCTTTAAAAACGTTTTAAAAACCAAGATTTGTCAAGCAATTTCTTTTCAATTAATGTTTTTATTTTAAGAACATTGTTCTGCACAATATAAATGCGACAATATTTTCTTAATGAAACATAAATGCGCTAAATATTACCTAACTAATACGCTTTCTGACAGTAATAAATTAAACATGCATTATAGTGCCTCCTGATAATACATATCAATGTCTACAGGGTGTCCAATTAAAACTTTCACTACATATGTATTTTTTTCATATTTTAAAGTTATTATTGTTTACATACGTAATGTTTTACCGGTAGGGTACAAATGGACTACCCATTGGCAAAGGGGCGCCTCAGCGACCATTACTGGCGTTTTTAGTTTTACGCACTTCGTTCATCGAACTAGGCATATATTAATAAGAGAGCTGCAAAGAAATAGGTGTGTTTGCCTGCCATTTTCATCGATTTTTTTTCACCGTTTTTTATACGAGAAACGATACCGAGTGCCAACATCGATAGAGGCGCTCTCAATCAAATCCAAGATTTCTTGACTTCTGGGCGCTGAGACAAAATTTCAAGTGTCCATTTATAGACCTGACCTGTACGAATAAGGGCGACTATCCCTTTGTGTTCCCATGTTGCTAAGGGGCTGCTAAGCCAGCCTCTTACTTAATAAGTCAGCGATGGTGTGAAGGAGATAATCACTGAGTTTGCAAGATAAAAATTTAGGACAGGCTGCTTGTGTGGGATGACATTATTATTATTATTACTGTTATTAATTTCCTTTAGATACCTGCACGTTATTGACCCAATCAGTGGGCCCAATAAGTAAACGTAAGCTAAGAAATAACATGCATGCAAACTTTCAAGCAGGATAAACGCTGAAGGAATAATAGCTAGTTTTGCTATGCGCAGATATGTACCATTACTCTTGTGATTCGCTGAGAGTAAACTGACATCTCTCAAGTCTCTCAATATAGAAACTCATTAAAACTAACCTGTATCGTATATAGCTAAGAGTGCTCTCAGGCATAGCTTCAATAATGTAACCGAAAATTTATCCGCATTTAATTAGCAAAAAATTATTATCATGAATATTTTGTTTACTAATTAAATGAAGATAAATTGTTAAATTATTGTAAACAAATATCAATGATAATCAATTTTTGTTAATGAAATGCAGATAAATTTGATTATCGAATGATTAATTGATAAAAACTGATTTTCATTAATATTCTTTTGCTAATAAAATGTAAAAACATTGCAGCAGGTACATGTATGTCAAAAATCAAACGACTCGTTTCTGCCAGTTCTTGCCAGGATTTACCTTTCAGATCAACATTTCGAGTGATGAGCACAATCAAGTGAAATAAACATCTGAGATCGCTCTCATCTCAGCTCTCTAATAAACGTCAAACATTAGAAAATCATAAAAGCGTGTGCTGTACATGTTTGTGAATTAAACAAGAAAAAACGACAAAAAACCACAGAAAATTTTGTTTTTAGTTGAAATACTTATTTGAAAACCTAATATTTATCTGCGTTAAATACATCATTAAACACAATCGATATTACTAAAATATTTAACAAATCTCAATTAGGGTAAGTTTGATGAAATTCAACTTTTTTATGTTGCTGATGGTTTCCCTAATATAATTTATCATAAAAACCTCTAATGAATTTGATCTGCTACCAAAATAATAAATATCGACCAAAAAATAGGATGATAGGAAATGTTATTAGAATTCCTTCAATATATTGGGAAAATAAAAAGAAGAAGAAGAACTAAGCGCTAAGGGGGGATACCCCTTCTGGCTATGGTTTGATATTGTTCTCGAATGTGAGGGA
>JAQIXS010001645.1:0-28107 GCA_034700785.1 Rossiulus vilnensis | reverse complement strand
TATTCCCCTGACCTGTCACCTCCGGACTTCTTCCTGTTTCCACGTTTGAAAACGGCACTGAAAGGACACAGATTTTCAGACGTCCCGGACATTCAAACTGCTGTGACTAGGCGGCTCCAAGGGGTTCCAAAAGAGCAACTTCTCACAAGCGTTCCAAAATTTCTACACACCATGTCAAAAGTGTATTGCGGCTCAGGGGGCCTACTTTGAAGAATCACAAAATCACAAAATATGTCGATTTTTTCCGACTTATTCACCGAACTTTCCGGTCTAACTTTGTAAAACAAATTAATGCTCCCAGATATGAAAATTCGAGGCTTGCCAACGGCACTCAAATGATTATTATAATTTTTTTTCTTCAAAAAAACGAGAATCGTTACCGGGCGAACTGCATCTGGGCCACTTTGGGCTATTCGGACAAAGAACTGGGCCCGGACGATGGTCAAGCGGTTGAGTTAGGTCGCGCGTTGTCGTGCTTCAGCATCGGTCTGACCACGCGCCGCCTCCCGGTTGCCTGCAGTTTCGCGTAGCTCAGGGATCGGTTGCAAGGCGCTGCAAAGAACACACGAGGCAAAACCCTGATAAGTCGAAATGTTATTCAATTTAGCCCCGTGCGCTACTTCCGGCAAAGCTGCGCCGTGTAATCCATCAACCGAAGTTATTTTCATTATTATTATTCACTGTGGTCACTGTCATCACTGCCAGACAGGATTTCTGTTCGTTCCAACGTCTGATGGCCTGCGGAAAAAAAAACGAGACCAATGGTACGGATCCGAACAGATCGCTCGGATTTCCACAAGTCGGTTTGATTGAGTGGTTCCACCGCCTCGGTGATATAAATTAAGGATTTCCTCCACCACAATTAGTATTCCCATGCAAAGTAAATTTTTCAATAAGTCCCATGCGTCGAGTCTTGATCGCGGTGTCTCTTGCACTGGAGAGACTCTCGGTCATTTGGGGAAACAATCTCATCTTTATAGGACCGGTTACACCATCGTAGGTTAAATGAAAGGTTAGATGAACCGGGGTTAACTATAACCGCAAGTTAACCTAAGGGTTAGTAGGTTTCCGTTGCACATTTTACTATAGGGATTTTTAATCTGAGGTATAGTAAAACATTGAGATAGCCTGTGACAGCTAGGAATTCAGAGAAAAATAAAGAAAATTTTGAAAATGAAGAAAATGACAAGGGAAAATAGAGAAAATGAAAAGGAAAAATGTAAAACATGAAGCAAATGAAATTAGAAAATTGAGAAAATGAAGAAAATGACACTCGGAAAATGGAAAAAATGACATAAGGAATCGGGAAATATAGAAAATAAAACGGGAAAAAAAGATTGAGGAACTGAAACAAATGACATCAGAAAATGGGGAAAATAAAGAAAAAGACAATAGAAAATTGAGAAAATGAAGAAAATGACAAGGAAAAATAGTGAAAATGAAGAAAATGACAACAGAAAATTTAGAAAATAAAGTAAAAGACAAAGGAAAATGAAGAAAAAGACAAGGAAAAATGGAGAAAGTGAAGAAAATGACAAGGGAAAATGGATTAAATAAAGAAAATGACAAGGGTAAATGGAGAAAATGACAAGGGAAAATAAAGAAAATAAAAAATTGGAGCAATTGAAGAAAATGACGAGGGAAAATGCAAAAAAAAACATTGAAAAATTTGGTAGTATTTAAGGATCATGCATTCACATAGGATTAAGCGTATAGATCATGCCTTTTCTCATAATGTAAATATGCAAAAATAATAAATTAACACCTGAAGACGCCCTAAATAAGAGGGCACCAAATAAAACCACTGGCTGTGTCCTGACAATTTCAAACGTTCCCTTAACCCAGCCACATGAAGACCAAAATCCGCTTCTGTGAAATATTCAGTATAAATATTTCACGGGAATTAACTGGTGAAATGCCGAAAATGCAAATAAAATGCACGAAAAAATGCAATGAAAAAGTTTCTAAAACAGCAAAAATCGAGGTGTCAAATACATTTAGATTTACGTCTAGGACTAGGTAAGATCTCTTTAAGAAGAGAATTAAGTAGAAAAGGAACTTAACCATTTAAGTACTTGTGGAGTGAAAGACGACGTTCACTCAACTGGACACTGGCCTTTAAGTGGCCGCAGACCATCGTCCATCACCTGATATATCTCCCACAAAATCACAATAGTAAAGTCTGATGACGTAGCGTTGCGATCTGAAACGTCTACAAGCCCCTAAAACCTTAAAAAAGATTGAAATCAGCAACAACGACATGGACATACTGCATTTTCATAATCAAATCAATAGCAAGGTGAAGATGGGCAAACGTAAAGTAGAAATTAAATTAGAGATCAAATTATTTTAGTTTCGTTGTCCACATGAGTATGATCAGTGCTTGTGCAATATGAGGAACTTTTTAGAATTACATGATTCTGTCTATTGTGTATGAAGATTTAATCCATGAGTGTTAGTTTGTGCACTTTACTGGAACTAAATGCTTAGTTTAGTTTAAAAATCATCATCGCATGCGGGATTCGAACCAGTTAAAAAAATCCGCGCAACAAAAAAGTTACAAAGATTGTTGCTTGAAACGGGGGCAACCCCACTCCAGGCTCGTTAATGTGATTCTCGGACCACCCGCTCAAGTAAAGGGGGCCGTCGATGCCCCCCACAATGGAAAATTTCAACCAATCCCATCTACCAAATGAGTTCTTACCGCTCTGGGTGTGCACCAGATCTACAAACACCCTTCTCAACAGTTGCCTTCCTGAGCTGAACGAAAACATACGCTTCGAATCAGCTTCTTCAACTTAATAGCGAAAAAACATTTAAATAACGATATTTTAATGTTTGGAAGAATCGGTTATACTTTCGTGAATATCTGGGCGCAATTTTTCTGACAAATCTTCACTCTCGACGAAGTTAAAGGAAGGTCAAGAAAAATCCAAAAATGTAAGGGTTTAAATCTTATTTCCCATTGGAAAGTACGATGGTCAAAGAATCAGTGAAATATCTCCGAGAAAACTAGTCAAATGCTGAGAAATAAGCAATAAAAGAGAAAAAAACAAAAACGCGGAAAACTTCCAATGAAAACGAGATAGGAAAATACAAGAAAAAAAATTACAAACTATTAAAAACCAGAGAAAAATTTGGCGATCTCAGTTTAGATTTTTTTAAACGATTACCACAAATAAGCCTTCAGCTTCTAATAATTTTTAGGAAATGGTGTCAAATATATTCTGGGTAACGGGTCATAACGTTCAGACAAAATGCACTGTACAACTCATAGGCAACTTAAAATTAACGAAAAAGTATAAAAAAAGAGAGGGGACTTACACCAAGTCCTTGTGGAGTGAAAAATGACGTCCACTTAGCTGGACATTGGCCTTGAATTGTCCGCTAATTTTTCACCTCCCACAAAATCACAATGGCCCAGTCTGATGACGTAGCAATGAGAGCTTAAACGTCCTCAAGCCCCTAAAACCCTTAAAAAGCTCGAAAACAGCAACAACGACATGGATATATTGCATTTTAATAGTTTTAAAAATGCTATGAATGTGTGGTCTAGAACAAGGCAGAGATGGGCGAAAGTGAAGGGGAAAATAAGAGTATCAAATTATTTTTGTTTCGTTGACCACAGGAGTATGATCAGTGCTGGAGTAATAAGAGGAACCCCTTAAAACTTTGGATCGCTATTGAGGCATTTGGGTTTGAAGTGCTGACTTGGGTGCTAAATGATTGGTTTGGTTAAAAAAATCACAAAATCACGTGGGATTTGAACTCGTTTAAAAAAATCTACCCCACAAAAATTCAATGGTAAATTTTGTGGAAATAACTACTTTGAAATTTTGATTTTTGAACAGCTTTTTTTCATTTTAACACACTGCAGCGCGTGGTTTCTAATTACACCTTTTAAAAGTCGAAAATTCCAGTAGTTTAGGTCTTTGGGAAACAATCATTTATTATTTTTTGGAAACTTAAAAAGCGAATTTTTGCTGCAACACGCCAGCTTCAGCAAATGTTTTGTATCAGGATGTCAGACAAGATTGCGCTTTTCAAAATTAATAAAGAAAAACCATGAAAATGTGTTAATATATGTGCAAAACACCATTGGTAATTTCATTAGTAAAGGATTTATAAAACATGTAATTACAAATACAATTTTGTGCAATTTTCATTTTCTCCTAGCTTATTAATTTTCATATATTACCTGGACATGGAGGCCCAAATAAACATGGAGAAAATGTTTAACGATGATTTATGCAACGCTTTTACTTAGCTGCACATTTACAAATAAATGTAATTTAAAAAATGCAATAACGTTAACCTTCAATGAAAAGTGGAAGAAATAATAAAAAAACAAAACGAAAAAAAACTATCTAACAACAGTTTACGAAACTATATTTAACATCTCTTTTAGCAGAAACAGGAAGAAATTAACCTATTTTCCCAAATTGAGAATTCTTTTACCTTGGCTTTTTTTTCTGCACATGTGTGTCTCTCATTTTGTTGAAAACGAACATCTAGCATATTTCATACAGAATCTGCCTTTTAATTTTAAAAATATATATTACGGAAAACGCCATAGCACCTTATTAAGCAATTAAAAAGTTGGACTGCTGCTCCAGGTATACATAGTCCACATTAACGTCAAACAAGTTGGAGGCCTTGTTTGATATTTTGACATACATGTACACGTAATTCCAAATAACATTTTTCTCTAGCTATTGTAATTTGACCACAAATCGGCATATAAAGTTAAGGCCAAAAAAATTGTAGACATTTCGTGAAAATAGCTATATATTCTTACACGATAAAAACTGTTGTAGTTTCACAACCCATGAAATTTCGTCAAAACTATCGCCTATACTGTATATACATATTGTTGCTCTGCAGTTGGAGATCCAGTTTGTGATCAAGAACTACACTTTCTCAACAATGACAATTTGAATCTCATACCAAAACGCTTTTTAATATGTACAATTATATTAAAAACTACATTTGTACAGCATGCGATAGAAATGTATAACAGAAATATTACAAGGACATAGTTAATTCATTTAAAAAGAAATTTAGTTGATGACGATTGGTTAAAAAGCAGCCAATGGAATTTGTGGCATTAGCAAAGCCTCGCTAAAATCCCCGACGCTTTCGCTTTTTAGTCAAATTATTAACAACTTGTTGGAGTGGTCAAGGAAGTCTCAAGCTTGAGATTCGTTTCAACTTGTTGACGTTCTGCTAGAAAGTTATCAAATCGACGAGGTTTCCTTTAGGCTGGGCCATTTGCTCGGGGAAAAAGCTCACCAAGGTGTCGAATAGCTGTGATCTGCCACGAAAACACTCGTCCATATCATCTGCTTTGGCTAGACAATAATGTCATGATTTCAATTCATGCTTAAATAACCATAAAATCGGCATGCTGCATTGCAAACATTTAGGTGTGCTTAAAATATTTCCACTAATGAATAAGCTGACCTTCACAAAAGCGAAAAAAATAGTTCCACACAATATAATTGTTACTATATAACTGCAATTCAAACATTAAATAATGGTTCGAATTATTTTCATATTTTTTTAAGTATTCAGGAGTATGCGCAAAGCTTCAACTAAAAATGGTGATAACTTTATGGAACAAGGTGCACGTTTTAAAGCAAATTTAATTGGGATAGATTTCTTTCATAACTTGCTAACATTTAGAATGCAATATTGACCCATGAAACGATCAAATTCATACCTTGCATGGCTTCATCTTCATCAGATGGTTGTTTGAACAAAGTGGATGCCAACAATTGAAATTCCTTGGCTTCGTCAGAATCAGTGTGGTCGATGGTAGCAGAAAGGTCTGTCTGCAAATAATGAAGTGCTTGGATGGTGTCTTGGGCAGCTATCTCTTGAAACCAGTGCTTCCTTATAAGATGTTTGCAGCGCCTTAGCAGTTGCCCTCTAGATGGCCTACACAGCTGTTGAATTATTGCAAACGGTCATAAATACTTAAGAGAAACACAATTTACTACACACTTCATTATTTGCAGACTATTTCATCTCAACTTGCCTTTAGTGACCAGAAATCGTCCAACCTCATTTTTGGCGAATTTGTCTTTCCAGGATTTCCTCCAAAAAGATAATGAATCTTAATTTGGAATACCAAAAAAAATTGAAGTTAGATTGAAAGAACGACAGAATTTTTGCCATGACATGCTTAAGCAATAACATACGAGCATATGGTTAAAAATTTCACATATCAATGTTGAATAAACATAATAAATATTCAATACAGAAAAAAACACCTTCCAATTGACTTAAGAATCTGCACCAAATATCCATTGTCAAGTCCTGTTTGCAATTAATTAAACATTTTAACTATACACGCCCATCGTATTTTTTTGTAAACATTTTATGGTGACATTTTCATATTCCTTCATAACTATTAATCCAGAAATATATGATCATTTATACAATCCTGCATAACACTTATTAGTCTCTCTATGTAAACATTAAGTTTGGTGCAATAAATTGAATCACATCTCAAGAAACGAACTTTCACCCATGATTCTTACCTTTCGAACGTGGTCATAAACAAGCTGATGTGCAAAGCGAGGACATGGCTCCACGTGTTGCATCTTTGCCCAATACTGCTGACCAAAATTCTCATTCTTGTAAACGCAAGACCATTTACTCTGCGTGATGTCATACACCCAAAACGAATTTCTCACACTATCTTCCCGCCTGTCTTTATCCTTGCTCATTCCCTGCAAAACAGTAAAATTGTTTAAAACAAACCGAACAACAACAAAAACCAGGGACAATAAAATGAAAGCCACTCACAGACAGAACGTGGATTTCGTTAAGTTCTGGGTCGATAGTGGCCCTTTGAGTAAATCCAGCAGCAGGTACTTTTAAGTCAAAAATAATATTATATACTTTAAATAGATGAACACTTAAAAGAAAATGGTTTTGGATAATGTTTTTACTTCAAATGAGTCAAGTCCTTAAAAACTTGAGTTTTCTGATATCCTAGTTGCTTCATATAAAAAATAGGATAGTAAAAAATACCTTGGGCTCCTTCCTTCTTTGTGCCATCTGAAATGACTTGAACTTCGTTAGTGTCGATATTATAGGTGAAGAAGTCGTTTAAATATTCCTTTGACCTTTGTCCAGCAAAGATATACAACAACCGAGAACTCTGAACAAATAAACAAATGAGTAAGTGAGAAAAACAAACTACCTATCATAACATTTAAATGTGGCATTCAGTGCTCACATTATGAAAGAGCATCGAATGGCCAATCCTCGATCGAATTTCGTGAAATCCAGGAAAGGAGCTTGAACTGTCCACTCTAAGGCTTTTCCATGTGTTAGTTGGGACATGATAAGAATACAGGCCACTGAACGTAGGCTCAGTTCCACTTCTCTCGTCAGGAACAGCTGGACTAGAACTTAAAAACCAATACTATAATACTTTCTCAAAACAGAATTGTCCCACAAACATTATTTGCAACAATAACTCTGAGAACAATAACATTACCATGCCTCATCACCTAAGCCCAAATTTAATTCAACATTCCTTGAAATACTCAGCACATGTATAATGAAAATAAAGTTTGTTGCAAAATCTATTTAGACACATGTTAAATTTCTCTAAAACATAACTTAAAACAGTAGCATAGTATATGTGGCTTGTAGCAAAAGCTACCAGGTACACGGATGACCTTTACATGTCATTCCATCATGACAATGGAGAAATGAGTTAAAATAAATTTGGTCTAAATTTCTAGTAAATTGCCTGATGTTATTTTGTTTAGAGAAAAGTACAAAAAATAACCCACTTATATTGTAGAAGAAACTAGAGAAAGACAGAATAAAAAGTATGAGCTTGCATGGTTTTCAACTTGAAACAGGACAGAGGCAGCATGTCTGCCTTGCATTTGGGAGACCAGGGCTCAAATCCCAGGTCAGCTATCCTAATTGCGGTTTTGTGGTTTCCACAACATTTCCAGGCGAATGCTGGGATAGTACCTCAGTAATCTGCCATGACCGTATTCCGTTCCCAATCGCCCTTCAAATTTTGCAATCTCACTAATATGCTTAAATTTGGGTTAAACGTAATTGACCCTACTATCACATGGCAATATATGCTGCTTGTAGAGTATCAAATAGAATAAAAAATAGCAACATTAACAGGGTAAAAACGACAACATTGCAAACATCCATTTTACAAATAAAATAAACAGAAGTTGCGTAAAAAACGTTTAATTTCAGTAAAAATTACCATATTTAATCACTTTTTACTTACTCTTTAATAACTATCACAGAAGTAACAATTTGATTACCTCGTAATTATGCGTCCGCCAAATACATAAATGGTGCCTTTCTCAATGTCCATGCACATTTGGTGGTCAAAAATGAGCTTAGGTCCTCCCATGGCAGAAGTATCTTCAGTGATTAGCGTCCACTTATTGGTGTCAATATCATAAATGTAGAAATCACTCTGAAATTAGAGAATGCTAGGATAATGGGAACAACTCAAAGTGATTGATCACAAGGGTCCTGAAGAAAGAACTCACTCTTAAGTTCTCTGGTGCCCGCATCGCTGCATCAAGATAGCGACCCAAAGTGAAAATTTTCTTTCTTTCAGGATCCAGGCACATCTTGTGACAGGATCGAGCGCTAGGCCCACCCTCCACTTCGGTGTCCTTAGATAAGCAAGTCCATTCACCAGCTGCCACGTTGTATGCCCACAGATCGGCAAGGTCCTGCGTTCCGTCCCATCCGCCAAACAAGTATATAGTTTCTGAAAGAAAATAATTGTCATACATCTGAACTTGGTTGTTTAGAAGTTTTTAACGTTGGCATAATTCTGCAACACAAGGGCTTGACACCATGTAACGGACTGTAAATGACCAAATAATCTCATCACCAATTATTACGCATGCAGCTTTAAAAGTATAATAATTGTACTTACCAAAACAATATGAACAAGAGCAAATTACAGGTAATGGAATTTTAGCAAGTATTAATTGGAGATTTTTTGCCTTATCGGCAAAATCTGGATATCGAGTTACTTCTCACTACCATTTTTCAATAATATCTTAGAAAAAAAACTGATTTTTAAGATTCAAATTACAGATTTACCAGAATTAACGTCAATGCACATCTGGTGGCCTCCTCGCATCCCGGGTCTATTATCCAAACCATCTTAAATAAAAACCAGATTTAAAAATACTGTTAAACTTGATCTTCTAGCTCTAGAAGCAGGTTGCCAACTTCAAATCAACAGGCAACTACCTTTGATTGGTGGAATGATTGGAGTCCACTTAGGTTTATAATCCTGTTGACTTATATATCTATTAAATAGTCCATCTGACAGAAAAAAAACAGTAGGTAAATTACACAGTACCATAACTTACATTTGTTGCAAATCAAAAAGTGGCAACAGTCTCACAAACCATTTACTGCCATTTCAATGAGATGTTCGCAAGCATCAAAATTACCATCTCTAACTAATAATTTATGAAGTTCTGTAAGCAAGGGATCCTCCAGGTTTATTCGGGTTCTTTTCTGAAGCGACTCAAAAGCCTCCGTGTAATTGTGCTGGCGAAAGTGTTTTAGGCATAGTCTAATGGCTTCTCGCTCTCTATACTTAAAACAACAAAACATTACCTACACATCATAGGAACATTATTTGAAATATTTTGAGAAATATGTCTGAAAACATTTAAACATTATTGCATAGCGGGCATTAGCTTAGTCTTAATGCTGGGGCCATGCTATGAATTTCTTAAACATGCATCATGACAAACGTTAATAAAACGGAAATGTTTAGAAAAACGTTCGTTTTGATGGACATTTTTCGAATAGACAAGAAAATGAGCATGTAGCCCTAATCCAAGATTTTCATAACTTCTTCGGTGCATGTTAACTTACAGTATTGTACCAGTTCATGGACGGTTGCACAATATCCCACTCGTCGATGCCAAACAATTCAACGTACCATATGCTGAAATTGAAACTAGGACCCCAGGACTGAATCGGTACTGAACAAAAAAAACGTACATGTGATAGCAGGCTTGTCAAATGACAACAACCCACGTACATTATCAATCAGAGGCAAATTATACCTATTTTCACATATCTGCATGGAAACATGTTTGCGTCAATTTTAAACTTTAAGTAAAATGTCTCCGGCAAATGATCGTTCTTCAATCCACTGCAAAAAAATATAAAGAATGTTTAACAAAATTTTGAAAGACCATCTGGCTTAAATTCAAGAAATATTAGCCACATTTACCTTTCCACCAACTCAACCATGTTTTCGTCATTTAGGCCCCCAAATACCTTAAATTTCTTCAAATTACACACGTGAGTTTTCTCGTATTTCCCAAAAGTGATGGTCTTTACAATGGCAGGTCTTTCCAGTTTCAGTGTCAGAAATTGCGGCGGATTGTTAGAATCTGAAGACCACCGTGATGATTGATCGCTCGGTTTGTTGACCATGATGTTCCTAAAAAAAAAGTATGTTTATCATTCTTCCTTTTCATCCCTGATCCATGCCGCGTTGGATATTTAAAACAGCACTGCTTGTCTGTGGCAGGTATTAAAAAGACTCCGCTAATAAAACTTCGTAGAAATGTCACGCATATTGAAGCGATAAAGCAGAGACCTTACGCACAAAATACTGAAATTTTCATACAATATTTCCTCATTCTTTGTTAAGCCAAATTTAAACCATCACAGAGCTTCGCACTCTTTTACAGGACATACATGTATCTAGGACTAGCTTATAAGCCTTTACTTCTTTCACCAAGGCACCAGGCGGGTGTCAGTTTCTCGTTCATATCCCGATGTCCCAGTTTCCCAACGTCCTCTTTTCCAGCATGAGAAAGTTAACAGATATTTCGCAGCTTTGATTACGATCGCTGCTCGCAAACCTGCGACCTAAAACTGCGAAAGAACGATGGCGAATTTGGGGTTGAATTTGGAACGCAATGGCAAGTAGGCGTCCCATACTTGCCGCCGCTTTCAACCTCTGCCTGCCACGAGAATTCTCGTAAAATATCATAGCTGATTAAATAATAATAAAGCGATATTAATCCGTCTACTTACTCGGGCTGATAAGAGGCAGAAAAGCTGGAACATTTGTGAATGGAATATTTCAGTTTCCTCGACTTGGTTGTCGCCATCATTTCAGTTTTCATGTCGGCCAGCGGAGGTTCCCTCAGAAGGCGGAAATGACGTCGTTTCAATAGCAAATCCTAACTAAACAAGGAAGCCAATTGTGTTTGACTACATGAGATTGGCAATTTTTATCAGCGAAATATTAAGATACAAAGGGCTTTTAAATTCATCACACGTACATTTGCCCACGTACACAGCTTTCGTTTACCTACTTCTTGATGGCATACATGTAGTTACGCGTAAAGTTTGCAGAAAGGAAAATGAAGACAGTGGCGGCATTTGGAGGGTATAGCAGAAGATTAGTCGACAGACAGGTACAATTTATAACGTTATCGATACCGAGAATTTTATGAGACTACGAGGTCCATCCAAGCTGATTGCTTCATCATTTGTGCCTGTATTGCCCAACAAATCAACAATTGTCCTTCTGTACATTAATCCTAACCGGTAAACTTGCGCGATCCAATCAGGTTTCTCGATACCTTTATTTAATTGATCAAGGTTATAACGCACAATAATTATGTAAATGAGCGCATAATTTGACTCTGGACCCTGATTTCGTGTTTGAACCTGGGCAAGTTCACGTGACTTCACGTGCCAGTCATGACGGTATACCGTCAGACGGAATACTGAATGAAGAAATGACGGCATGCTCGTCATGAAAACCAAAACATGTTGTCACATGATTTTATTTATTTTTGTTGGTTTTGTGACTTCTAAAGTCAAATGTTTGCCACGCTAAAAAGCGTATCTTTCAGTTTTTGGTTGTAGCGGCGGCCGGAGAGCGAAACTTAAATTTCTTGTTATTATTTCTATGTACACGTACATAATTTATTAGGTCGAGTCAAAAGCATGCTCTCCATGCAAAACATTACTCACATTTTTGTTTAAATAATTGAAAATGTTCCTTTTATTTGTACAAAAAAAATTAATCAGATTTGAAAATTTTAAATTTTCAAATTTTAGTTCATTTTATGAATAAATAGGATATTTTCAAATAATAAAAATGCATGCAATCCCTAATTGGACGATCAACTCTACACGAAATTTGGTGGAGAAAAAGTAAATTTTGCAATTATAACAACTACATGTGTTTGAACCAAAAATGTGAAAATATTTTTTTGGCATGTGCCATATTTGCTCGCATATAAGCCTTGTTCACACATAAGCCACATCACGAAATTGGACCATAGTTTTAAAAAGAAATGTCATCAGTGCTAAATTACTTTACAGAATTGGTCATTCTGTAGGTTAAAACCACATGGCTGGCAGGTAGTTTTTGGTCTGCAAAGAAACAACATGTCCTACATTTTCATTTATGAAATAATGCACTTGACACTAAAATACCCTTTTTTATCCCCACACTGACTGACGACTAATGAATGATATGTTGGGTTGCGAAATAACTATAGTAAGAAAAGTTTTTAGCGTAAATTTTATTTTATTTTGAAATGTCCTTTTTAATTCATTTCACACTAGATTGTCCTACATTTTCATTTTTGCATCTGGTCACCCTACATACAGTACAGTTGTAAAACGGTGCATTATTGTATGTACAAGTTAATATAACACCATTGTTCAATTAGCAGATCGCCAAAGCATTTACAGAATTATTGGCTGGTTATTATTCTAAGTTTGTCTATCCGCCCCACCATTAGTATGAGGAAAATTATGTAAAATATTTTAATAACTACCTTAAAATGCATTGTATTTAGCAAACTGCTGACAGACTGAACATTTTTGGCCTTAAACACGAGGAATAATTTTTACATAAAGTACATTGTACAGTATATATTATTCATTTACTTTATTTACTTACAGATTGGCTTATCATATCCAATAATTGGAAGATGGATCAGGTAGGCCACCAATCTGTATTATTTTATTGCCTGTCAACTTCTCAGGAGTCTTCATGAAACCTCTGGTTGTAGTTTATGTAAAAAGTACATCCATTGAAGCTGTATTGCAAACTGTAATGACAAATAGTCTCATGTGACCATATATGAAATAATAAAACCCTACTTTTAATATTAAAAAGGTAAAGAAAATCTTTCGTTTTCATTTACACGATTTTTTCTAGCACAAGTTCTGATGACTATCAGTATATCCAAAAGAGCAAGGTGCCTATGTTGCACTTTCAGCCTAGCTTGCCCCGGCTGCCAGTACCGCCCCTAGAGAAATCATGCCAGCGATACCTGAATTCACAGAGGCCCTTGTTGACTGACGAACAGTACAAACACACAGAAGGAATTGTTCTCAAATTCCAAGAGAAGGAAGGAAAAGGTATGAATATGTAAATGTATCCAAAATTAAAAAACAGTGTTTTTTCTCCAAGGCATCGAAAATATGAAGAAATAAAAATACTCAACACTAAGTATTGTACAAATGGGCATCTTGTAAACTGACTTGGTAAGTCATTAGAATGCTGTTATTTCTTGCAGAGCTTCAAGATGAACTTGTGGCACTCAATAAACGCAACAAACACACCAGCTACATATCGCAACCATGGTTTGAAATGTATTTGAAAGACAGATCGCCTGTGGTCATCAACATCAATCCGTTCATGGGGTTGGCTGATGATCCTAAGCCTGAGTACAACGATCAGGTGAGACAATCCCCAATTTGCACATTTATAATGATTGCAAAATCGTCGAATTCTCAGAAAATCTCAGTGAAAACATTTTTCCAAATAAGTTGTTAGACAATTTCAACATTTTAATGATTATTATTTTGGAGTGTTCATATTCAATTTTAATTTCAGCTGATTCGGGCTAGCAACATTTTGATATCCTCCTTAAGGTTTCTTCGCTCTCTTAGAGCCAATGTGCTGGAGCCTGAAGTTTACCATTTAAATCCTGCTAAAAGTGATACCACAACATTTCGAAATATTGTCAGGTAACTTCTCATCCTTTCATTAAACAAGATTTTTTTAAAGGTAAAATTGCTAAGGGCTTTAAAAAAAATATGAAGTTTAAAGAATATAAATTGTGCCAAAAACACATTTCAAATGTATAAAATGGAAATTATGTAAAATTACCCCACTTTGTATTCTTTTAGGCTTATACCAAGCCGAATTTCGTGGTATGGGGCCTTTCTATTTAAAGCCTTTCCCCTGGACATGAGTCAGTACCAAGGACTATTTAATGGCACCCGCATACCAAAGCGCGGCCAGGACGAGCTACTGCGAGACCCAAGTGCTAAGCACATGCTAGTGCTCAGAAATGGAAATTTCTACGTTTTTGACGTACTGGATAAAAATGGTACGGTACATTTGAATGGTTTTTAGCATGGTCATGCACAACGTTCACATACTTCAGAGTTTCTTTCGTTTTATCTGCATTTCACATTCTTCTACTTGAATGAAATACGCGAAATGAACATGGTAATTTCTTCAGTACAATATTTCCAAAAACAAACAATGTTAAATCCTATTTTATAAAATGTAAAATAATTTTTTTGCGGTAAATTACACAAATTAATTTCTATTCGGTATAAACTTTTAATACCAACCCTTTCTAAAAACTTCCCTTAGTCTGAAATCAAGTAAATGTCTGGTTATAACAACTTGCTCGGCATTAGTTTTCAGAAGTCGTAAAAATAAACACTTTACAAACCTTTAAATGTGCAGGAAACATCAAGGACCCAGCCTACATTCATGGCTGCCTCAAGGAAGTACTCGCTGACAACAGAGGCAAAGCGGAGTTTCCAGTGGCCAGCCTCACGACGATGGACAGGGATTCTGCAGCTGATGCCCGGCAGCACCTGTTGGACGCCGGAAACGCTGAGGTTCTTCGCCTGATCGACACTGCTGTGTTCTCCTTGTCACTAGATGATGAAGAAATGAACGAAGATCCACAGTTGATGGTGCGCACCATGCTGCATGGTGATGGAACTAACAGGTAGAAGTTGATCCAACTTGAATTGTGTTATGGTATAAAGGTGTCAGAGTTTGAGCATTGGCATCGATTTTCCCATCTGTTTAACCAGGTGGTTTGATAAAAGTCTGCAAATGGCAATTACCAAAGATGGGAAAGCGGCAATAAACTTTGAGCACTCTTGGGGCGATGGTGTAGCTGTGCTTCGCTATATGAACGAAGTCTTCAAAGACTCTACTACGAAGGCGTTCATTCACCCAAACTCCACACCAAGAAATGTTGATACCAGTACAGTAAAGTGCCTAGGTAAGTGCCTAGGCATATAAAATATCATATCTTCAGAACATTTCCATGAAGTCCATGAACATTATAAAGAATCATAAGAATTCATATTTGTGACGAAATTCACGAATATGTAGTTAATTTTCAAAAATTTCTAAAAGGATTCCACAATGCTAAGATTAATTAAGAAAGCGCATGGCATGTAAAAAATGAATTCACAAAATAAGAAATTTAAGATTCGATTCAATTCAATTGAGTACCCTACTAGAAGCAAGTGATATGCCATGTGGTAGGCAGGTGTAATCCATTCATTGGGAAAATTCATAAAATTGACGGTTATGTATGAAATATTCGGGTGGATTTATGGACTGACGAATATTCAAATGAATTCAGAAGAATAACTTGCAAGATTAGAAAGAATTAAGATTAAAAAGCTGGTCAACATGCAAAAGAATTGAGAGATGCAATAGATTCAGTGGGACTCATATGTGAAGACTGCGTCCAGAGAAAGTTAAGGATGTTCCACAATCAGAAAGACTCACATTTTCGCCTTTTTATCCTTCATTTTAGAGTTTCGATACAATCCTATGATCAAGGAAGATATCCAGAATGCACTTAAGAAACACCAGGCAGTTTCTTCCAGGCTGCAGTTCAACATCCTCCAGTATGATAAGTATGGAAAGAACTTCATCAAGAAACAGAAGCTCAGTCCAGATGCAGTTTTGCAGTTGGCATTTCAGGTGCGTGCCTGTTCACTGCCTACTTCGGGCAACTTCTTTTCGTCACAATGTTTTAGAAAGCTGAATTTGAACCTTTATCCAGATGGGCTACTACAAGCGGAATGGCAAAGCCGTAGCCACTTACGAGTCGTGCAGCACAGCGGCATTTCGGTACGGGCGCACGGAGACGATTCGGCCAGCAACAATCGCAACCAAAAAGTGCTCAGAAGCATTCATGAACAAAGACAAATCTGCTGCTGAACTGCGCTCAATGATCAACGAATGCTCCAAAGTCCACGGCGCTCTCACCAAAGATGCAGCAATGGGTAATGATGTTCATTTACGATGCTTAAATCCTTTTCCATTTCCATCAGTCGTAAGCACTGTTCCTAATAGGAGCTAAATAAGTTCTTCGACGAAATCAATTTTATTGATGCTAAAGGCATCCAAGACCCAAACACCGTTCTAGTATTTCTTGAACGATATATATGCTAAACGTCTCTTAGAATTTTTAGAGTCAATAGCTCCAATATAAACCTTACTTGAATTTCACAGCATTCACGAAGAATCTTATATAAACGTTGGCATTTTTTGTCTATTTTAGGAAACGGGTTTGATCGACATCTATTCATGCTCCGCTTGCTTGATTAACCAAGTGTAGAATTTGCAATGAATTTGACAAGATAAGGCATGGACATTTTAAAACCGTTCAAAAGTAGGAAGAGCAAAAAAAAGGATTGGATTTTTTCAATCCTTTTAAAATGTTAGTTTTAAAAATGTGAATTATTAGATACCACGCATAATCAAATACATCTAGTATTCGATAAGCATATTCACACGTTCTCAGGTAAATGGATTTTTTTCAGTGTAGCATTGGTTGTCCTCTAGGTCCCGTGGTTTTGTATGATTGGAAAATGTCCCGTTTATTTATACAAAAATTAAATAAATATCAATAATAAACAGGAAACTCAGACAACAATTGGCTGAGTTTCCTGTTTATTATTGATGTTCATACATCAGTCACATGATGGGGAGGATTAATTTATCGGAAATACAAAAATTAAATAAACTTAAAAGAAATCGTTGCACCCTCCGAAAACTGCTATTTTCCCTCAATGAAACCTAAGATTGGCATCGGCATTAGCATAGCGGATTTCTCAATTTTTATTTAATTTTTATAAATTAACGAGACATTTTCAAATTATAAAATATTAACTCAGACCCCATTGGACAACCAATCTTACACGGGTAAAAAATTTATCAATTATAATAAGTATTTGAATGGTGGGCATTTTATTTTTGTTCTGCCTTAATCATAATTATAAATGCGTATAAACTGACACGATGAATAATAATGCCACTGGTAGCATGGCTAGGATGTCTTGAGAGAATATAAGCCGAGAAAGGAACTGTTATTCGCATCAGATAATGTGAATGAATTTAAAAACATGGAAATTAATAAGGAATAAATGCAATGAATTATTGACACGTATGCAATAATTTCTGACATTAGGGGGAGAAACCGGATCCATATACTAGTGATTGATACTCATCTAACTGAAATAAAAGTTATTGGTTATTGATTTAAATTTTTGCAGGAATGCAAAAAAAATACATGGGGATTGAGATATGCGTGAATATCCTAACCATTCTGAATATACATAATTTTTGTTCATGTTATTTTTAAACAATTCTGAAAACTCACTTACCCGCAAAATTCATAATGCAATTAAACTTTCACGTTCATTCGTGGATGATTTTTAATCTGTCGTTGCCCCACTTTTAAATGAACTACTAGGGCATACCTGATGCAGTCTTAATACTTTTTATGCATGCATTTCTCCCCTCGCATAGGCCTGCGTGTTAATGAAAATCGGTTATATGAAAACCTCGTTTAAAAACGAATTCGTCTGGTCTCAGATTATTGTCAAATTGATGAAAAAGCGACATACATGTAGCAATTTATGAGATGAGGATGACTATGAAGAAAAAGTGACATGAATACAAATAATAGTTTGGATAGGGAAGAATGTTGCGTGCTTCATTGTAATAACTGTACAAGTTTTAAAAATGTAATTACATCGCAGTGTATGGTTTACATTGCAATTAACGTTTGTGCGGCCTTGCCGTTTCTGAGATTGATTTACAATGTAGTTGTTTTCTAGGCTTAGTGTGTACTTTGAAATGACAAATGTAGAAAACAGTTGGGCTAATTATCGTCACCACGTTAGTTACGACATGGTCAGATAACGCATTACACTCGCTGCCATACCAGAACAAGGAAGCAATTTTGCAAAGCACGATCTAAATGATGAAGCCTACGTTTGTGAGCGGATGTTTTTTGAGATTAATAGCAGATTTTCAGGTAAATTGCAAGGATTTTTAACTAATTATAAAGCTACCATAACCGGGAACAGTAACAAGCTGCAAATATGAAGTTTTCTACTTTTTGCTTTCATTACATTCTCATCTCGAAAGTTACTAAAACACTCGACTTATAAAATTTCAAAATTGTTGTAAGTTCTTTGCATTTTCCATTTAAAAATGGAAATAGATTTTTATTTTCCCCCCAACGTTTCATTTTTGTTTTTTCGATAAATATATACTGTAGATAGCGTTTTATTAAATAACAGCTTAAGCTTAAAATACTATGAAAGTATAATTTCCATTTTTGTATTTGTAACGTTAGCTGTCATTTAATAAAACGCTATCCATTTAGAAATTCATTTTCTATATGTATACTAGACTAGTAACTAATAAACAAGACAAAGCATATAAATCGAGCAAGTTTTTCCATTGTATCAATGAATGTATTACAAAACTGGTCCAATTATAGCCGTTTACATCTGAATGCATAAATTATCTTGCAGATAGGACTGGCAAACACAACAACAGGACGGCGCATCAGGTAGGCAAGAACTGAAATAGTGTGACTCCACATTTATTCCCAGAACAGTTTTATGGAAAAAAAGTTCCATTATTTTGTCACTTACTCTGTCGGTGTGAACTACCAGACAAGGGAATAATGATCAAAAACGAGATTGGTGTAATTTTTCCCCTGTATTTATTCTTTATTTAAATTCCGTAAACTGATGTCCTTTTCTTCAAAAACGAAACTTGTGAACTTTATGGAATTTTTACAATTGTATAATTTGCTTCGTCATACATGTATGTAAAGGTTTAAAAAATCAATAATTTATTTAGATAGCTATATATATATATATATATCTGAAAATATCTGATTTCTAATCCCAGTCTTCGTCAAATTTGTTCGTTTCTGGACGTGATAGGGTAAATTAAAATAAAATAAATACTCTTGACACTCCTTGACGTCAAGGTCAAAGTGGCTAGGGGGCAGTGTTTCAATAATGAAACCAATCTGCCAAGTTTCATTGAATATGCGCGTCACATCAATATAATATCAATATCAGATATCAGAAAGTGTGGCGAATTTTACTCGGCCAGTTCTGCTAACTGCCTGTGACAGGTTAAATAGTATACCAGAAAGTAAATGAATGAAACATGAAACTGGATATTTGTTTAGCATTCAGCTTCTATACAACCCTTCACACTAATAAGAGTCTATAGTCTCATTAAAACAGTAATATACTGCAAAATCATATGGACCAATAGGAAGTCTTTCCTGTCCATGACTCATTTCCCGTCGGTGCTCATTGGCGCTGGTCAGCGGCGACTTTATGCGGGAAGGCATGATCTTATAAGCTCAATATTTCTGATTGGTTAAGGCTCAGGATATTCTGGTTTTAATCCAAATATAGCTTCTTTTTTTGCGGCAATTTTTAAGAGCATTCTCTTTCAAAAATTGGATAATTTGGACAGGATGTTTCAAAAAAAGATGTGAACCAAAAGCAGGTAATTGTGCTAAAGTGAGGTAACAGACGTAGTCATTAATTCAGACCTTTCTAGAAAAAATATCAAGTTTAGGCCTATAGATGCATGTAACACACTTTCAAGAAATATTGGAGTTAAAATTTGTCAATGCATTTTTAATGTTCAAGAATTACTAAGTCCATTTGGAGGGCAATTTTGCATTAAGCTGTCTTACATTTTCCCATGTCCACTTGTTTACGTGTTTGTTTGTTTTTAAAAATAAATTAAATTAAAATTAAAAGCGCTAGAGTACGCAAAAAAATTCCATGTTGCGACGAACTTGACTTCGCGATAACTGTGGCTACATTGAAACCATATGTTGCCCAACCCTGATATAGCTGGTTTGTCCTGAATCATATTTTTTATGAATTATTTTCGTAAACTTAGGTATTTTACTCCAATAGAAATCACACTGTTCAAATTACAGTACTAGTCTTCCAATTACAGTACGAGTTCAGATGATTATCAGTACCTCCATAAAAGTGCATTGCCCACAATGCACTTTCAACTTAGCCTGCCACAGCTGCCCATCCCGCCACTGGACAGAACTTTGCAACGCTACTTAGCAGCTCAAAGACCCCTACTGACAGATGAGCAGTTCAAAAGTACAGAGGACATCGTCAAAAAATTTCAGGAAAAAGAAGGCAAGGGTATGCTAAAAACATTGCTGATATGATCAATTATTGCACGATCCTTACCAGTTTAATTTGCAGCGCTTCATGGACAGTTAGTGGCACTGGAAAAGCAGAAGAAGCACACCAGCTATGTGGCAGAGGCATGGCTCAACATGTACCTCACATCGAGAGAGCCTACCTCCAACATTAATGGTTCCATGTTGCTTGCTGATGATCCTAAGATAGGGTATAACACTCAGGTGCGCATGACAGGGCAGCATCAAAAGCATACCCATCATGAAGAAGAAGAAAAGAATAGAAAAAAAACATTACTTGTACATTTTTTTCTTCTGCTAAATTTTAATAATTTTAAGAATTTGTACTAAATTTGCTAAATTGCTTAATTTACTTTCCAAAATATAAAATTGTTCATCCCCTAGGGTTTCCGCTTTAGTTTACAATTTCAGAATGCCAAGTTTATTTATATATTGTAGGCTAAAATAATTGACAAATTTGGAAAAAAATTAAAGTGCAGCCCGCAGTGCAACGTTGCTTTAGGCGGTCGCGTAAAGATTTTTGCAAATTTTATATTTCAGAAATAAACGGGTCATTTTTGAATTATAAAAAATAACTCCGAATATAAATATGCAGCTAATTCTACATGGGAAAAAAAGAATTTAGCAATTATAATAAGCACTTGAAGTCTTGAAGCAAAAATGTGTTTTCATGGTGGGCATCCTTTTGGGTCATGTGCATCAGAATAGCAAAATTCGTACATGTAGGTCTCATACAAGTTGGAATGACAAAATGTGGAATTTCATTAAAAAGCCAAAATTCTTCTTCAAGGTTAACGTGGTATGCCATTATATGCAAGTTAATGTTATTTTCGATTATACAAAAAGTCGTTATATCTCATCTTATGCACGTATAGTTCCAGCAAAATAAGTTAATTGCAATGGTGGTTAAATTGAATATAAAATTCGTAATTGCATTCGTGGATATTTTTAGCACAGTAAATCCCGTTACACCAGTTTATTTTACGTTTCAACTTTCAACCTAAATCACCATATTTGGTATAGTCGAGACTTCATTGATAATTAGCAGTCTATATACTTGAAATTTTGAGCTAATGTCTTTACTTTTCAGCTAACGCGTGCAAGCAACATTGTTATTTCCGTCCTGCGATTCATGCACACCTTAAGGGACAACTTCTTGGAACCTGAAGTTCAATGTGCCAGTTCTTATGACACCAAGATGTTCCAACAAGTTATGAGGTGATGATGTGAATAATGTAATAATGTGACATTCGCTGCAAACAATGTTTTTCAATAGAAATAAACGCTAACCTTAATTTCTTGTCCAGGTTAATCCCAAGCCAGTTCTCATGTCAATTTGCAAAGCACTTCTTCAAAGTTGTACCAAAAGACATGAGCCAGTACCAATGGCAGTTTGGCAGCATCAGGATGCCGCACAAGGGTCGAGACAAGCTGCTATCAGATGAAAAAGCGTGCCACGTGATGGTCATTAGAAATGGAAACATTTACATCTTTGATGTCCTCGACTATAAAGGTTATGTGAGAAAACAATAAAAATAGAACTTGAATAGAATAGAATAGAACTTTATAGAACAACAGAAATAGCTAACTTTATAGAACAATATCAATAATAACTTTATAAAGATATCAGTGAAAACTCATACAGTTTTGGGTTAAATTGAATGTTGTAGTCACTTTTCGAAAATATAATGCTGACATTAGGGTCGACTTAATTCAAATATCTAACAATTCTTTTTAAAAATGAAACCTTAGGTTTCATCAAAGATCCATCCTATATCCACGGCTGCCTACACCAGGTGCTGGCGGACAGTCGACCAAAAGCAGAATTTCCCATTGCGGCAGTGACAACTATGGATAGGGACTTGGCAGCTCAGGTGCAGCAACAGCTGATCAATGCTGGAAATGCAGAAGCGTTACACTTAGTGGCTACTGCCATTTTCTCAATCCACTTGGATGATGTCGTTGTAGCCGAGGACGAAGAGCTACTGGTCCAACGCCTGAATCCTGGAGATGGATCAAACAGGTGGAATATTTACAAAACAATTTGCACGATTTGAAAAGATTTCCAAATAAAACAAGGATATTATAAGTTCTGCGTAGTTTTGAAACGTGTTCGTTGTAAACGTGTGCAAAAATTAAGAACTGTCAAAAGTTTGGAACTGATTTGAAATATTTAAATTATGATAATATAACTATTAATTTGAAAACAATAAAATAATTGCAAATTATGAACTTAGATTATTCATAGCATTTATAGTTGGACAGAATTGATTATATTAAATCAACGATTTTATCGTCTCAACAGCTGGTTTGACAAGGGTATTGAATTTAAAATAGCAAAGGATGGAAAGACAGCGGCACATTCTGAACATTCACGGATTGACGGGATAACCAATTTACGTTTACTAAACGAGGTGATGAAAGACTCAATAACACGCCCATTCATCCATCCGCATTCTCAACCAGCAAATGTTGACTCTTCTGCAGTGAAATGCCTTGGTAAGAAAGCACATTTTTCCTGAATTCATGCAGTTAATGATGTAACAATTACAAGTTAATTTCAGACTTTAAATATGTGCCTTGCCTTATGGATGAAATTCAAAATGCGCTTGAAAAGCACCGTGAAGCGACAATGGATAAGCAATTCAAGATTTTTCGCTATGATAAATTCGGTAAAAAATTCATTAAAGAACAAAAGCTAAGTCCTGACGCCATCGTGCAACTAGCATTCCAGGTGTGAGCTCTTTTTAATTTGAAAGCTGCGCTTGGTGGTCTAATCCCATTAAAATTGGGTGAAGCCCAAAACATGTAATTAATTTATCTGTGAATTTTTTTGTTATAAAAGCCTGATATAGAACCTCAACTTAGTAGAAATTTACTTGAGTGCTCATCTTTGTGGAAGCATAATAAATAGCTGTAACAACAATTTATTTTCCTAACCAAATAAGTGTTCCCAAAATAATTATTTCTATGGGATTAAAATGACAGAAAATTATATATTCCTAGTATTTTTTTAAAATCTAAGATATTTTCAAATTACCACGAGAGCTTTCTAGTTTGTGCTTGCACAATTTAACAATTATAAAATGTGTGGCCTACAGCAAAAGCTAAACTCATTTAAAAAATGTAAGGCATAATTATGCTGTAGGCAGTGCACCACTTAATCTGAAAGCTAAGTTGAGGAAAAGTTAAACACTATAAAAGTGTTTAGAAAATGAATAGAATTTCAACTTTCCAAAAATGAGATATTCTCTTCAAGCTCAGCTCTTATGCAACTGACCATAATTATTTCCAATTCACAAGAAACTGGCTAATAACACTTAGAATGTATTTTTTCCGGTATATACAGATGGGTTATCACCGCCTAAGCGGCAAAACAGTGGCTACTTATGAGTCATGCAGCACAGCATCCTTTAGACACGGACGCACAGAGACAATTCGCTCAGCAACAGTTGCTACCAAAAAATGCTCTGAGAAATTTGCCAAAAAATCCGCCGAAGAATTGCGGTCGCTGATTGCCACATGTTCAAACGTCCACCAAGTCCTTGCTAGGGATGCAGCGTCAGGTGAGGAGCTAAGTCATATTTTATTTTCTCAGTTGTCGGTTAAAAAATTTGGCGAACACAAGACACAATTTTTGTGGAAGAAAACTTCAAATCAACTAAGTTCAATTTTGTTGTAAATATGTGCAACTTTATACTGTATAACCTAAAACAGCCAGTTTTCTCACAAACTGCGAAAATATAACAAGGTTCTCCCAGAATTACAAATACATGTATCAACTTTCTTGACAGCGTTTTTGGACATATTTCCCTGACGCCGTAGAGCGCCCTAGCAGAAGCTAAAAGTGTGCACTGTAAATAGAGCGGTCTAGCGGCCGAAACTCAAAACCCTAGCTGGAGTGACAAAATTCCTTAGCTAGGGTGCGTAGAGTACAATGTTTACACTCACAGTGATATAGCACCCTAGCTAGATTACTCTAGATCTATTGAATCAGCTAAATAGACCTCGTGATCTTGCTGCAAGTCTTGCCTATTCAAGATTTTTATAAATCCCAAATTATTACAATCTGTCCCATACGGACATTAGGTAATTTTCATGGCAGGTTAGAACAGTGACATATAGGGGTGTGCCCGGTGGCAGGCATTGTTGTCTATTGAGATGCAGATGGGATTAGCATCTGGCTGGCAGGTTACTTGGGCACCTTGTCCAGGTTGGCTTGCAGGATGTTCGAGGCAATTTTGGGTATTTTGTGTGTTGCCAGTACTGCCGTGTCATCTGCGAAGGTAGCTGTGATGACATTGCTGTTGGTGGGCAGATCAGCAGTGTAGAGTAGGTACAGGGTTAATCCTAACACACTTCCCTGGGGTATGCCGGATTTTATTGCGTGAAGTGGGGTAGATTCATCCTGAAGTCTGATAAAGAATCGTATGTTATGTAGGTATGACTTTAGTACCGTGTAGATGTTGTCAGGCAGCCATTTTCTGATTTTATACAATGGGCTTGTATGCCAGACCTTATCGAATGCCTGTCCAATATCAAGAAATGCTGCAGCACGGTAATTTTTTCTTCTAGGGTTGCTTTGATTATTGCCATGAGCCGGTGTACCTGTTCTATGGTGCAGTGTTCTTGTCGAAATCCGAACTGGTGGTCAGGTATCAGGGGCTTTTCTTCCAGTATTGGCCGAAGCTTTGACATCACTGGCAGTAAGCGAATTGGTCTATATAAGGTTACTTTGTTGATGGGTTTGCAAGGTTTCGGTATCATGATGATTTTGGAAACTTTCCATTGGCTGGGGAAGTTACCGGTTACAGTGATGGCATTAAGTAGTTGTGTGATGTATTTTATGCTTATTTCAGGAAGTTGTTCAATTATTTTTCTGGTTATTAAGTCATATCCTGGGGATTTCTTTGCTGTTAGTCCTTGTATAATCCTTCTGGTTAAGGCTGCAGTGAACGGCTTCATAGGCAGCTCCAGCTGCCCTGGGGCATCCAAGTATTGTTGGATTTCAGTATCTTCAAAGCAGGAGGCTCCAGAGTCAAAGGGTTGGAATACATTTGTTAGGTACTCTACAAATAGGTCTGCCTTTTCCCTTTCGCTCCTTGCCCAGCTTCCATCATCTCTCTGGAGTGGTGGTATTATCCTTTGCGGTTGCTTTAGTTTCCGTGTCGCTTTCCACAGGACATAGTCGGTGGATTCATTTGCAGTTATACTTTGTAGGTAGTTGTTGATTGCTTTGTTCTTGTCTTCTTTCAGTAACTGTTTAAGCTCTTTTGTGGCTTTGTTGTATTTTGCTTTATCTTTTGGGTACCTGGTTGCTTGCCATTGTTTCCTCAACTTGCATTTCTCACTGATTTTTTGATTAATGTGCACAGGGCATGTATTGTGTTTTGCTTGCTCTATCACTGGAGTTGAGTTCCAGGGTGCCTGTTGCATGGTTGTGTTGAGGTATTCCACTGCTGCATCTATGTCATTTGCGGTTTTTAAGGGCACTTTAAGGGTTAGTGTTTCATCTATTATACTTTAGAATTTGTTCTTCTCGAGCTGAGTGTTGGTCCTCTGGTTTTGTGGATGACTTTTAAACTTAAGTGTGATGATGACAGGGGTGTTGTCCGAGAATAGTTCCAGGCTGGAGACTGCCTGTAGGCAGTTTGTGGGTACACCCTTGGTCACACAAAAGTCAATAACATCAGGTATTTTCCTTGGTTCTGTCGGCCAGTAGGTGGGCTTTCCTGTTGATACGTGCTGAAGATTGTTGCTTTGCATTGTTTTGTACAGCGCGATCCCCATTAGGGGTGCTTGGCATTGTAGTCACCCCCCACAATGAACCGTGGTCCCAGGGTGTTGTACAAATCTTCAAACTGCTGCTGCTTGATGGCATGCTTGGGTGGGCAGTAGATAGCTGCGATGGTTAAGGGTCCAGACCAGTATTCTATCGTGATACTTTTCACTGACACTTCTAGACCTTTTCAATTTAACTGACAATTCCAGGTTTTCCAGGTCTGGGGTAACCCTGTTTAACTTGCCTAAGCTGAAGAACAATAACGGTATGACTGAAAGACGTTGAAATAATAGCCTACCTCTATCATTTTGCTTCCCAGGCCATGGCTTCGACCGTCATCTCTTCATGCTGCGGGTGTTGGCAGAAGCCGAGGGCTGCAGGCAGCTACAAGCTGTGTTTTCAGATCCGGCCTATAAAGCGATTAACCACAACATCTTATCGACATCATGCCTTGGATCGGACGCCGTGAAGCTGCTTTGGTTCAGTCCGGTGGTCAAAGACGGTTTGGGCATCGGTTACAGCGTTAACAGCGACAGCCTTAGAGCCATGATTGTCAGCCACCTTGGTCACTCAAACGCAGACGGGTTCTCAGAATGCCTGCATTCTAGTCTGGATGACATCCTAGAGGTACTGCTGAGGACGAGTTCTTGAATCGTGGAAAACAAGAAATTAGCATATCAGAACACCAAATAGTGGGTAAATTTACTGTCATTCGATCACAGGTCTCAATAACCAATGTTTTTTGCGTAGCAAAAAAAATCCTCTGAAATGAAACGAAACGACATGATTGAAATTGGCTTGCAAAAACAATTAATGAAAAAATGACCGCTTCGAATCCTTGCATGCATTACTGAATTATGGCATCAATTCACAAACGCATTTCGGAAAAGTTATTTTAAATATTTACATGTATATAAACAGCTGCGAGCAACCGTTTAAGATAATAGTGCAGAATGTCTAAATAACATTTCACGAATTGATTTGTTGCTGCACCACTGGTGGCGTAGACGCAAATCGATTTTAAAAGACAGAGCGCGCCAAACTTAGTCTGGATCAAATGACAAATGAGACCCGGTAAAATAAAGCACACAGCAAAGAGACATTCGAAAATCACTAACTTCTCCAATCAACGGGTAGTGATTCTGAGAATTATTAAAGGTGTCAAGGACCAACTTCGAAAAAGATTGAAAAGATCAATTGGCTTTTCAGTGACCTTATAATTTGATGATTCGTCAGAGAAAATAACCAAATGCAACAATCAACAGCGAAAAAGAAAAGGAAAAAAGAAAAGCATATCAGATCACAAAGTATTATGAGGTCATTGAGGTGTGACTTGAATGCCATAAGGAAGTTATTGCATTCAGCTGCGCGCAACTGATTTAGCCCCTCCTACATGAGGTGAAACTCCACCCTCGTGCGATCAAACGACGCCATTTTGGGGGGTTTGACCATATCTCAACTTTTGGTCGGACGTTGCAAACGTCTAGTCAATGAAAACAGAGTTTTTCGTGCTCTTTAGTGACGTCACTTCAGCCAATGAAAACATGCACTGTCCAGGCAAAATCTAGGCGTTTCATTGGTCAAGAATTCGACCCTGTAGTCAGGAACACATTCTGTTGAGGTGCTCACCCCTGGTGCATTAATCTAAAATTGTACAGTAAATCGTATGGCAACAGACGCCTGAACTACGTTTTCCAATCGGAACATGTAATCGTACTTTAATCA
>JAQIXS010001644.1:0-28114 GCA_034700785.1 Rossiulus vilnensis | reverse complement strand
TGCAAATTCTTCGGTTGGCCTCCGTGGCCAAAAAGAAGCCATCTAGGTTTCTCCGGTTATCCTCGGTGGTCAACAAAATGTCATCGAGGATTCTTCGGTTAACCTTGTTGGCTAACAAGAAGCCATTCAGGCTTCTTCGGTTTATCTTGTTGGCCAACAGGAAGACATCCGGTTTTCTTCGGTCAGCTTCGATGGCCAACAAGAAGCCATCCAGGGTTTTTCTGTTGACCTCGGTAGCTTGCTTGCCACCATCCAAATTTCTTCGGGGATCCTTGGTGGCCAAAATGAAGCCGTCCAGGCTTCTTTGGTTGACCTTGGTTTTGTGGATTGGTGACCAACTACTTACAAGAAGCCGTACAGATGTTTTCGGTTAGCGTTGGTGGCCAACAATCACCCTCTAGGTTTCTTCCGCTTGCACTAGTTGCTCTGCTACTAACATCTAGGCTCTCTAGTTTCTGGGGTTGTTTGCGCTAGCCTGTAGCGGAGCGATCCGTATCGTAGCATCTGGTGGACGAACCTCAATTTCCGTTTGCTGAAAGCGAACCCTCAGCACCCATCTTGGATTAATCTCATTCCTTTTGCCTATGCAGGTTCGGCAGAGGCTTCGCCACGCTTCTCCAGGCTCCCGGAAGTGCTCTCCGGGCCCACCGACGATGAACCTCCGCCGGCCTTACCTCCCCGGATGAAGCGAGTGCCAAATAACCAGGACAGGCCAGTGGCCCCAACCTCCAACCGCCCAAGAGACAGTCCTCAGGTGGAGTTCAAGGAAGGGGATGTCATCAACGTCTGAAGAGCTCATCAGAACTCACTCAATGAACTTTGCGCTGTATGTTTCGTGTCCCACGGAAGAACAGATGGACAGTGCCGCGAAGACGAGCGTAAGTGGCATGGACTAGGACCGGAAAGGTCCATAGGAATCCTCAAAATCCCTCAGCCTGTTTTTATGGCAGTTATCGTTTGACAGCTACTTGACGGTACGGTGTACTCGAGTTTGGGGCGGTGAACACGAGCCTCGCTCGGTTGGAAATTGGGTCCATGCTTAAGTAAGCAAGAAGACAGGGGTTTCCAGCTGGTTATTAATAAGACTCCATCAGGGGTGCGTGGAGTGTCGCGGCCCTTGCTGGCGGCCATTTTGTTTGCATCAGAGGCCTTGAAGTTGCTGCTCGAAATTAGGTCCTTGAAAAATCGTTGAAATATGACAACTTTTTCTTTTCTTTTCCGAATTATGCCAACGGCCCTTGAAAGCTAATTTATATTGAAAAAGTAGGCCTTTTCCCACAAAACAAATTGGTTGTCTTTTCAAAAATGGATCCCAGTTGTAGGCTCGTGTTCGCCATCTTGTCTTCCCAGCTAACCTTCGCTATCGACCTTAGAGGCACTCACTTAGAATGCAAGACGCAACATGAAATTCTGTTATTTTTACGCTTGGCATTTGTGGCAATTTAGCAGTTAGATGGCGAAAAAAAGCAAGAGTTTTTTCTCCCTTTATTTTTATTTACGAATTAAAGGTCGTTATTTGTGCAAATTTCAGGATTTCGTACGTGTGATTGCAATGCGCTTCGGTGACATTGCGTGACGTATTTAATGCCATGTTCAGAGACGTTGCATGACTAGTCATCCAGGTTACATGGTTTGCTCCCTGACATTACATAACAATCCATTCACACTGTTTATTATGTTCATTAACATTCCATGTATGCTACAGTGTATGTTCGATGACGTTACATGCCAATTCAGTTAACGTTCCATGCTATGTTTTATGCCACTGCATGCTATTTAATGACATTAGACGACAATGTTTAATATCATAACATGCCAATTCGATGACATTGCATGCTATGTTTAGTGACATTCCATGACAGTTCAGTGGCATTGCATGCTATGTTTAATGACGTTACATGACAATTCAGTGGCATCGCTTGACGTGTTAAATGACAATGCATGCTATGTTCAGTGACATTCAATGACATTGCATGCTTTTTAATTACATCCCATGACAATTCAGTGGCATTGCATGCTATGTTCAGTGACATTCCATGCTATAGTCAAAGATATTACAACACACCACAGCGAAATTACATGCACTGGTTAAAGGCTTTGCAAGACATGTTCAGGGACATTCCATGCTCTAGACGTCACGTGACAGTCACCTTACATGACATGTTCAGTGGCAGCACATGCTATGTTCAGAAATGCCATGACAATGCAGTGACATTACGTGACACGTGCGAGAAGATTATATACCAAGTTCAATGAAATAGCATGCCGTTATCAATGGCATTGCGTGCAACGTCCAACGGTCATGCAATGTGCCGAATGCATCAGGGAATCCTTGCAATGTTCCAGATATAACGGTTCCCCTGGATTCCCATTCTGGTGAAAGCCAGAGGCAGTGGCCCCTGGCCAGGCTGCCGCATGCAGAAGCTGTTGTTTTCGCATTCCTGGGCGCTTGAATATTGAGCTGCCAGGTCTTGACACAGGCCAGGTGCTCTCCAGGTCCATGGCCATTGTTCGGCAGGGTCGTCCGGCCGCAGCCAGAAACAAACAGAAGTCGGGCGCCAGGTATGCCAGGAATTGAACCAAGGACGTGGGATCCTCGGAGTCCCTGGAGTGCTCTTTTTTCTGCAGTCTGGCCCGGGCTATTTTAAGGGTTTGTTTATTTGCATTGGAGGTAATGGCATTTGGGTGTGGGCAACAAGGGGTCTGGTGCGATGCTTCTGAGAGGAATTTCCGGCTCTCAGTTGCCCGAAAACCGCAGACACAAAGATCCTGGAGCGATACCCGGAAAGCCAAGCTATGAGAAAGTGCCTTCCATGCTGCTTGTCCATCTGAGAGTTTAAGGCGAGAGCTGAGAGCTGAGTTGTCTCGGATTTTCCGTCCGCCTGATGGTGTTTCTCTCGTGAGTTTCAGCTAAGAGAAAAATAGCGACATTAGCTCTCAGAAATTGCAGTCCCAGCCTGATGATTGGGAAACTGACACCGGAAGTCTATGTTAGGCTCATTTTGAGAGCTGAGAGCAACAGTAGCCCCTCGAGGGTGGACAGAGTGGACACTGTACTCAGTGCTATCGGACGCCCGTGAACCGCATGGAGTACTTTGACTCTCAAATGAGCAGATCTAAGAAACGAGCTCAGGTTAAGCATGATTAGACTTCCGGTGTAAATTTCTCAATACGAGTGTCGCCCCTGTTGATGTTGATGCATGCACAGCTGTTTCCACATCTGATGGACTATGACAGGATGGAGGTAGACACAGTTCAGAGAGTTAATGCTGCTCTCAGAACCGTGCCTCCTTGATATTTTCAGCGAAAGTCCATTAGATGCGGAAATGACGTAGAGCTTATGGGCAGATTTGAATGCGTCAACATTTTGAATCATTGGTCAGGAAAATCATTGCGATTAATCATGCCAGCCCCCTGCCTCATGTGCCATCCGCTGGGCATTCTCTATGCTGGAAGACGTAATCGATAAGCTGAAAGGCTCTTATTGGTTCTAGTTCGATTCTAGTTTTAGCCAGATTATAGCATCGTCACCAGGCGCAAGAAAGGGCAACGGGCTTTTGAGAACACACATGAAACTCGACATGACACCGAAAAGATTATTGCTCGTTTCAAACAGCTGTTTAGGGGCCATCCATAAAGTGCGTCCTGGGATTTTCATGATTTTCAGACCCTCCTCCCTTTGCATGTCCTGTCCGATTTGAAAGATACATTCACATTGAATAAAATGCAGAATATTTCTAATTTATGTATAAGCATCCGGACGTCCTGTATCCTAGAACTCACCCCCCTGCCCGCTTCCCTCCATTCCCCGGACGTCTTATATGGATGGCCCCTTATCAAGGCGTGCAAGAAAACCTCCGTTCCAGGCTTCCATCCACGGTGCCATCACATGCCCACTTGATAGGCGCTGCCCAACACATCAGCAGCATTGGCCGATTGCCGAGTCACGCGCTCGAAAGGCGTGACAAACCAAATGGCGGCGCCGCCTGGGGGGCGCCTCGCGGAGCGGCCCTTCCCCGCCCGCCAAGATGGCGCCGCCCATGTTTACGTTCGAACGAACTCCAGATTTCGCCGTCGTAAACACCGCATCCCTGGCTGCTAAATTCGGCTTCTCTCCCCCGTAAATCACGGCCCGCGATAAATACTCGAGCGCCGGGCTCGGCCACGTGCGATCCTTCTTTCGCTTTCCCCAAAATCCCCTGATCTGGCGTCGAAGATGCAGCTGACTATGCGCCGCCTGAGCGTCAAGAAGCGGGGCCGGTCGGCGTCCATCGCCGAGTGTGGGGCCGCCGAAGAGGACCCGGAGCAGGACCCGGGGTCCCGGCCCCTGCTCACCCGCACCCGCAGCGCCCGGCGCTACCAGCCGTCCGCCTGGACAGCCGCCGACCTCCAGGACCTGTCCGCCGCCAGCTGGCAGAGCTACTACCTGCGCTGCTTCAGCCTCACCTCCAAGGGAGTGGTCAGCAGGGGGGACTACGTGCGCTACAGGCGGGTGGGGGACCGGGGCCCCGTCCGGGAAGAGGGCCCCGAGGCCATCGAGGAGTTCACCGTTTACCTGGTGGGAGCCGCCGGCGTGGGCAAGACGGCCCTCACCCAGCAGTTCACGACGTCGGAGCACATCCTCAACGCCAACACCAAAGGTAAGGACACCTCTTGATCTCGGCCTCTGGGGCAGGGCTTGTCGTCCAGGAACGATCCCTTGAGTGGACCTGGCAGCTTGATGGTCCGTCAGGGTTGGGGATCACATGGAAAGTAAGGGTAGGGAAGATGAGCAGGGCAAGTCAGGGACAATTCCGTTTTGAAAATCAGGAACCTCCCTTATGAATATGCATGGATTCCAGTGGTAGGTGCCCTAAGAGGTCTTAAGGGATTTCCCCGGGACTCTTCTGGTTTACTGCTAATGCGATGCATGGACAGTACGTGTATGTGGTTTGTTCATTGTGAAAGCGTTTTCTCCAAGTCGGACCGGACGTGGGGGAGAAACTTACTAAAAACCGGACAGGGTCGGAAAATCATGAAAAATCCAGGACGTCCTTCATGGATGGCCCCTAAGCACTAAGAACTTGTTTATAGATGCAGTAAATAATTTCTGTGGTGACCACCGCAAGGGACCGGTCAACTTGGTCAGGTGGACAGTGTAGAGAAACTTCGAACAATTTGTTTTTCGATTTTAACACCTAGAACAAAGTGAATTATCATCGCTATCATTCAAAAATTACAGGTACATGGTCTTGGAATAATTTCCCATCGTAAATTTGTATCGTAACGTTTCGAAGGGATCAACGGTTAAGGTAGAGAGGTGGTCCACATATAGGAGTTCTTTTTTCTGTACTTGTTTTTCGGTGGTCTCATTTTCCACTCCCAGTTGGAAACGTGAAAAAGTGCAGGAAAACAAGGAAAAAGTGTAAATAGCAGGGAGAAAAGGGCGTTCGATGTAAACAGACATGGCAGCTCTATTTGCATTTGCACCAAATTCAATCTGGGATTCCTTTAGCTACCAAAATAAATAAGGGTTGTGGAGGAATTTTTGCATCGGTCGCAATCTGTTCTGTTCAACATTTGTTTGGGAATTTCCCCAGAAATCGAACGCGGAAAACAGGACGCCATTGTTTCGAACGCCACGTGATCTATGTCGTCACGCTGCACGAGAGCCGGCCATAAAAACGCTCGATATAATATGTTCATATAAACGTTCCTACATGTATGATATGTTTGACCGTAAATACACGAAAAACTGATTATGAATTGGCGGAGGAGGAATTTGGAGAAAAACCAATCGATAATGATTGTTTTTTGCCGTATTTCCAATGCGAGTTTCTGCTAATCATGTTTCTAGGAACGGAGTATGGGAGGGGGGGGGGGAGGTTTATGAAACTTTTCACAACTGATAGATTTTTACCAGATGTTCAATTCAAATTATCCTTCTAAATATAGCTAGGGGTTGCGAAATTTTTTCAAAAATGAAATCAACAACTTTGGATTTTGGTTAACATTTCAATTAAGATCATGGTTTTGGAAATAAAGTAACGTGCGAAAAATGTCCCAAAATTGTTCCTGATTGGTGAAGGCCAATAACCTGTAATATGATCTAAGGTTGAACGACCTATGAGGGGGGGGGGTGTCATTTATGGTGCATTTTGACGTCATTTTGCACGGATGTGTGACGTCAGGTGGGAGTCGAATTTGACGTCATCTGGGATGGAAATAGGACGACACGCGCTAGGAACTTAATGACACGCAGTAAAAATGACTCCATTTTTGTCCAAATAAATAATTGCTCATTCTGCAGGTTAGAATTCTCCTTTTTTTGCACTGCATAAGTTTATTTCTGTAACGAGGCCAAAAGTTTATATTTGAACTTTGCGTGTTTACACGTGGAACCCAGAAGCTATGCTAATGCATGCACAGTAATCAAAGTGTGCATTAACAAGCATGGAAACTGCAAGCTAATCATAACTTTTGAAATGTTTAATCCATAAATGGAAACAACTTGTTACATATAAGAAATTCGTTATATTTTCCCAAAAAAGTTATTAATTGTGAACATTCAATTGAATATCTAAAAAAAACATTTTTCTGAATACTAACCTTTCAATTTAAGTCTTCATATATTATTTTCGGTTTCTGTTATGTTAAGTTTGCATTTAGATTTAGTTCTGAAATATCTATATTAAACTGTATAGGCCTAATATATTTCAAAGTGTTTCTTTTCTATTAATCGTTAAGTTTATAAAGTCATAATGAAAGAACAGTTTATAATGTATGCTAATTTACTGTATTTTCAAGTGCATTTGAAATGCAGCACTAAAATACCCATTATAAACGACGTAATAACCTTTAATCTCATCTTTTCTAAATTATGTTTACATTTAACATTTTCTGAAATGCATTTGAACGTTTCGCACTCATTTGTTTTTATTTAGTTGTTATAAAATAAATGATACTTTGAACGTTAGGTCCTCCAAATGCTCAATTGCTTTCAAATGATTTATTATTATTTTAATACTGTGGGTTTTGCACCCCTTTCAACTTTATTTCACCTTAAGATCCATGTCCTTTAAACATTTTTTCGACAGACCCCAGCAGCGAAGGTACGATGGTCACCATTTCGCTGGACGGTGAGGAGTCGAGGCTCGTCTTCAAGGAGGTCTCCAGCGTGTCGGTGAGTCGCAGCGCCCACTTCCGCTTCCGGTGCCTGTCGCGGCCTCACTGATTTCACTTTGCACCGCTAGGCGCTGGAGCCCGTTCCAGAGGAGGCCGGCCCTTGCGCCTTCTTGGTGGTTTATTCGGTGACCCAGGCAGAGAGCTTCGCTGCAGCTACTTGCATACTCTGCCAGCTTCTCAGGTCCAAGTACGAGGCCGTGCTCATCTTGGTCGGGAACAAGTCCGACCTGGTTCGATCCAGGTCGGTCGATTCCGAAGGTAAGGCACTGTTGTTGTTTTTTGTCTTTTTTTTTCTTTTTTTTTTTTTGGATAAAGAATCCATTTTTCGGATTTGTTCGAATGTAATTTTAGTACAGTTTAAAACCACAAATAAATGTAGTGGATTTTAATGCATTTGCTACAGTCAATTTAGTGAACGTGACGTTCAAGTTTTTTTAGAAATTTGAACAAAGAACGTGTTTTTTTGCAATGAATTTGAAGGGTCTGAATGTATTTTGTGATGTTTTTGGACATCAAGTGATTGTGGTCAAGTCAAGTTAGCGAAATCTGATTGAATATATGTTAAAAAAAATTATTTTTATTAATACATTTAAAGGGTTTAATGGATTTTTGTTTTTTGTTGGTATGGTGTGACCGGAAATTTGTTTCAGTACTTTTAGTAATGGTAATTCAGAACAGATTTGTTCCATAATATTGTACACAAATACTGGATTTTAATTAATTATTGACAGACACTAGCGAATTTCACACAATATACATGCGCACTAATTATCAATAACAATAAGTGCATTTAAATAAAATAAAATAAAACCTTTCAAAGAGAACGAATATATGAATGTATTTGTCGAGTATTTTATGTCCAAAAATACTGGATTTTAATCTGGATTGCAAATTGAGGAATTTTAATTATTTTCTTGGCATTTTTTGACGATCAATTTGGTAATTGTTTATTTAGTAAATATATTGTTAGAAGTATTAGTTTTGTTGGTGCATTTGAAGGATTTGATTTATTTGCTTTTTAGGGAATTGTTTTCACTTGTCACTTTAGTGCGTGTTATTCGATATATTTCAGGGGCTTTGGTTTCTGGTCCTGATGGGACCTATTTGGGAAAGTGTGTCTCTAACTCCTCTTGTCTCTTGCAGAAGGGCTCTCCCTGGCTACCAACTACAAGGTGAAGTTCATCGAAACCTCGGTGGGGATCAACTACAACGTGGACGAACTGCTGGTGGGCGTGCTGACCCATCTGAGGGCGCTCCTAAAGAACCATGGAGAGGCTTCCAGGCAGCTATCCAGGAGGGACAGGTTCAGCGGGGCCCGCTCCTCCATCCGGCGGATGATCCGCCGGGTGCTCAAGAAGGACGAGCCGCAGACCACCAACTGCGACATCTTCAAGAAGGCTTAAGTGCCACGAGTCCTTGGACGCTGGAGACGGACAGGGTGTAGCATATTCAACCGGATGTACCTTTTAAGAGCTACTTCAGGGTCTGAGGATCACGAAGAGGCTAGGATGAAGAGGACCAGAAGCCACCAAATGCTCGGTTCATTTGTTAATAGGCACTCTAGCTTAGGAGCTCACATGTCAAAAGGAGAAGTGACGGTGGTAGTCCAGCGACCAAAATAGTACCTCTATATGACCTCTTTTTAGGTCCTTTTTTAAAGATACTTTTTCTCATTTTTATTTCGTAATTTCTCAATGGTAGATAAATTCAGTGGTAGAAATGGTGGATAGACTTACTGTTTGCTCTTAAAAAAAAAGATTTCAAAAATTCATAAAGTATATGCAAACATCTTCAGTCCCCCTTTTGGAACAAAGGTCCCGGCGCGTACCAGGCCCTCGAGTCATTTTCATTCATTTTTCATTTTTTTGACCAATTTAAAACCCCTTACCGAATTGCTTTTACGTTTATTTTTTTCGTTTATTGGTTGAGAAAAATTGCTTAGGCCTGGGACGTCCGGTTCGATTCGTAGGATTCGATCTTTGTGGAATCGATTATTTTTACGCTGTCCATTCTGTCAAAGGCAAACTAAGACGGGGAAAACTGTTTGAAATGTGAAACACGCTTTCTTCGGGTTTTTAATTAATGGAAATCGTAACTCCATTACGTATTTATTTTCATTTGGACCGAAATCTCGGTTTTACTTAAGCGGTTACGTCGAACCGGACCGCTTGTTAAACGGACCGTCCCAGGCCTGGGTTCAAGTTTCTTTGAATTTTGTTACTGATAAGGCCGCGCTATACTGTCGTTTGACACACGATATATTCAGTTAAAAAACGCAGTTACGCAGCCAATTAGACGGAAGAATATGCTGTCACTAACCAAGGCAATACCAACTTGGAACGTCGAACGTATCGAAGGGAACTTATTACTTCTTACCCAGAATCCTTTTCGTTTCCGCCGATTTCAAGATGGCTGCGACCACTCTTTCGAATGCTGCCCTTCTTGGCTGAAATCATGTGTTTTGTACGATTTATTCGTGTGATACGCGCTAATAAGACAAGATCCGTGTAATGTCCATCTACTATATGCCCGATGGAAAGATGAGTGGCATGTGTTTTGTATAGTTTGGATACTCTTTTTCGCTCAGAAACGGTTCCGCCTTTTTCAAGATGGTTGCTGTCTTCATTTTTATTCTGGTTCCATTCGGCAAGATAAACAGCTCTTGTCAACTCAATTATCGTAAGTATTATATTTCATACGCACTGTGTAACTTTCGTGCCCACATTGCAGTTAAGAGCGGAGCAAATAAGCGCACCACGCTCGGTGTCGAATGCGTTTTCTGGCAGTGTAAAGCGGCCTCTATATTGCCCTCATGATCGGAACAAGTGTTTATGCCTGGTTTCCATGAAGGTCTCTTGATTACACCAAAATTGAACTACCGTAGGGTCCTGGGCTCTGAATATCATCGTGTGAACAGTAAAAATGAATGCAATGTAAGTGATGTGATGGCTAAGGGTGGGTTTTCACGTGACATGCATGTAAGTAATCATGGTAGATGAACTGCAATCGGTAATTAAATACCATGTGGATGTGGTAAGACCTTTAGAGGGGTGTAATCCATCAATTCATGTTTGTCCACCTCAGTATTTTAGAGGGATACAAACTTCGACTTATTTAATGATATTCGTTTTATTAACTATTATGTTATGGATTTTCTTCATCTGTATTAATGAAGAGATAATAAATTATTTATTTAGTTTTTAGAGGAATCAGTTCTGAATTCTAAATTGGAATTTGAGCATTTATTTCGCATGCACATGGTGATTTACTAAATTGTAAAGTTTCTTAAATGCAACTAGCGAGTTGTCATCGAGTGGAATATAAAAAAACGGAGTTAGTTGGTATCGCTGAAAATGTTGTAACAAAAACATAGAAATCGTTCCCCTAAATCTGTTTCCATGCAGTGTTATTATGCTAACATTGACCAAAATCTTATTTACAACTTAAAAATATTTACAGTATTTTTTTCCAATAAAAATTACATTCCAAACAGTTGTTTTAATATGGTGACCAAATTATATTTTGTTCCCGAAAATGTTGACTGCTAGTGCTATTACATGTAACATTTCTTTCAAAACAATTCACTTTTAATGCCATATTTCGGCTTGTTTTCAAATGTGCTCACAGCTTTTAAATATAATTATTAGTTTTTGTTTACAATGAAAATGAACCTCATGTGTAAATTCTTCTACAAAAATTGGTCAGTATGGAATTAATGAACAATCTAAAGGGAATGAATATTCAAAATGCCAACCGTCAGTCGCGATAACTTTACACATCTTAAATATAATTAATAATTTTTATTTTGCAATGGAAATGAACATGTTTAATTTCTTCTATAAAAAATTGTTCAGTAGGAAATTTATGAACAAATTAAAGTGAACGAATAATTAAAAAAGCCAAACGTCAGTCGTGATAAACGTTGGTTTCTCTAAATGTTCGAAATTCTGTGAATTCAAAACACTTTACAGCTCTAAAATATAATTATTAGTTCATGTTTACAGTGAAAATGAACCTCGTGCGTAATGTAAGTTGTGTTTTAAAAACCGGTCAATAGCGGATTTATAAACCGCACAAATTGAATGAATACTCAACATTTCAGACCGTAATCTTACAAGTTTTTATTTTTGCTTTCGGACAGGCCAAGGTTTTGCGACCTAGAGCGCCACCTGGGCGTTCAATTCCGGGTGTTCCAGTTGGGCAGTTTGGCGAGCAATTAACCGCACCGGCCCTCCAATTTACCGTGCGCCCTGGGCGCGAACCCCCATCTTGACCCCCTCCCCCCCACCCGTAGACCCAACGGAGTGAATTTTCGACGAAATCTTAAGTGCGGGTTTTGGCGAGTGTGAAAAGTGGGCGCTCGTCCTCTGCGGGCGTTGAAATGGCGATCGGCGGCCCTCCTAATTACAGGGCTCGGCGGCTTTTAATGAAAATTTACGGGACCTAATCACACCTTTCCACCGAGACGATCGCCTCTCTAATAAGACCCTCTCGCCGCGCCACCTGCGGGCGAAATGCTGCCATAGTTGCCGGGTAAGTGACGTCAGGTTTCATCAGCTTGCCATCATACTGCAGGCCCAGGGTTTCCCCTGGTCTGGAAAATCCGGAATTGAAAGTGGAATTGGAATAGTCAGGAGAATTCAACCTGTCTAACGCAAAAAATGGTCGTGGAAGTCGTGAAATTGACATTGCGCTTGTTGGGGCGTGGAAAAGTTATAAAAAAATCCTTGTATGGCATAAGAACGTTAATGGAAATCATGAAATTTGTATAGCATGGAAACGTCGTGGCGAATCATGGAATTTGTAGCGTAGTAAAGTGATGGAAAATGGTGGAATTTAAATTTAAGCATAATAAATTAATGGAGAATCATGGAGTTTAAAATCATGAATGCATTATGGAAAATCATAGGATTTGTAAAACATGAAAAATCAAGGAATTTATAGCATAGTAAAGTGATGGAAATCATGTAATTTGTGTAACAGTGAAACGTTATGGAATTTATAGCACAATGAGGTTATGGAGACGTCATGAGAATGATGGAATTTGTTGCCTAGTAAAGCTATGGAAAATCACGCAATTTACAAGCATGGAAGCGTTATGAAAAAATCATGACGTTTGTGTGACATGGAAAAGCATGGAAAGCCGTGGGAAGTCATGGAATATTTAGCGTAGGAAAGTTCTAGACCATCATGGAATTGAGAAAATCCGACAGCCACCAAAGTCAACACATGGCCCACTCGGTCCGCCCTACGTCTGTAGAGACCGGGAATTCCCCTTTTTTAGAATCATGTGCATGTAGCATATCACATATCAGTTTTTGTTCTTATTTCATTTTCAATGCTGAGGGAGGCGCTGCTCCGGAATGTCCCTGTTGGTGGCGTGCCATCTGTCGATCCTTATTCTTTAAATTTTGGGTTTTTTATTTTCATGAATGTAATGATGCGGAGACTTTAGCGCAATAACAGTTTCGCCCCACCCCTCGTTTCTCGGTAACCCACACTGTTTTTCAGTTACACGTACGCGTCCTCTTCGCCTTGGAAAGTAGGCTAGTTACCTGTAATAAGCCGGCTTCTCAGGTGCGTGCAATTTGCTGTTTAGCACGCCCCCCGGGCCCAGCGTCCAGCCCTTCACTCTATCATAATTAAATTAAACGCTTTTGAAAGTGCCTATTAACGCCCGAATGTGCTGACTTTACCACATTATCACGGGAGGACCCCCGGGCGAAACCACTTGGGTGGGAAGATGATTTACATGATGCTCAAAACGCACAAAAAACAACGTAAATGCTGTGGCGTCTTGGAAAATAATGCACCCTGATGGAGGGGGGGGGAGTTTAATTCGGCGCTGCTTTTGTACCCCGTGTCGGACCCTCCAGGGGGACCTCCGGGACCAAAGAGCCCTCGGCACCCCTGCCTGCTTGGGTCAATTCAATGCGATTCAGTACCCTACTGTCTGCCATGGGGTGGGGGAGGTCACTTAATGGCCCCTGAAGCCGCTTGGGTCCTTGATGGCAGTGGCAACTTTTGTTGCCATGACGATGGCAGTCGGAACATTCGTTGTCATGAGGATGGCAGTCCTGCCATTCGGTGTCGTGACTATAAGCCGTGAATAATGGCCATGAGGATGAGAGCCGTGTCATTTATTGTCGTGACAATGAGAGTGGTGACTTGGTGTCGAATGAAGCCGCGTTTTATGAATTATCAATGCATTTAAAAAATGTGAATGCGTTTCGGGTAAACGAGAGGTAAACGAGAACTTGGTGAAGAAATTGTGTTTTTCTCGAAGTTGTACCAAACAGTTGTATGCGCCACCCGTGTGGCACCACGTATCAAAACACCCTCTTTGTGGCAAGTAGAGCAGCATCGTATTGATGTCATTCCTTACTTCTTACTGACGTCCAGGTGTTTAAACCCACTTTTAAAACATGGACGTGGTTTCAAGGGGCCGACATTGAATAACATGTATTCGTGTCCACCGTACCAAGGTTTGTCGTCAAGTCCGCTCGAATGAGGAGGTTTGATCAAAATTCCAACAGCTATTCCCCCGGTTTCTATGGTCATTTTCGTGTTTCGTTGTTGTTGTTTTTTCCAGGAGGAAGGGGGTTGACTCCTGTAGCAGGTGTGGAATGGCCCTTACAACGTTCTGAGCTGAAAAACCGTATTTCGGGGGGGCTGGCGCTTAATCCCTTATGGTTTGGCACCCTTGGTATTACCGATCTTTCCACCGATTGGATAAGTCCACGATGGAGAACAAGGTTTTGGTCATCCTGGTTCCCACTTCGTTGCCTTCTCGCCTGAACCTCTTGAATGTTGATGCTCGCTGGCGGCCATCCGCGGCCTCTTCAAAGCCTCACCGCCGCGAAAGAGGCGGGGTGAGCGTGTCATCGAGGAGTCAAGCGAACGCTTAACCCCCCGAAGGTGGAACGTTTGACGGAAGGGGGGCTCAGGTACACCGTATTATAGGCCTCGTGTGAGCCAAATTAGTCTCTCTCTCTCTCTCTCTTTATCTCTCTCTGGCCGATTTCAATCTCAGGCCATCGGGGAAGATTCCTAAGCCGCTTTCAGAGTTATGCCGAAATATGAGGGGGTAAAAAATTGGGAAATTGGGCAGAAATTAGGCACGTGAGCGTTGCGACGTGCGAACGTGATGAGCCACGGGGGTCGTCCGAACACCCCTGGACCAATAAGCGGTGATTGGGAGTTTGGGGGACTCACCCCATTCCTGCCCCCCCCCCCTGGGGTGCTGACGCCATGGTCGAAATTTGTGCGTGGTGTATGACGTCAGTTTCAGTCCGGAACAACGTCACCTTTCCGCGTTGCATGACGTAATTTTGACTAGGAAAAAAGAGGGCTGAAGTGATGTCGCGTGTCCATCATATGCATGTATGGGACGCCACATCGCCCTAAACTTTGACCTCTGTTTTAAAGATGTTGAATTGATGACTTTGAAACTCAAGGTCAGGTAACTTGAAAGGCTTTAAAAAGTTTAAAAACGACGTCGTTTTCTCCGGAAGAGGCCCAGAAGCTGATGTCGTAGTGTTCCGTGCAAGCGGTGACATCTGCCTGGTGTATGACGTCACATTTCCGTTTAATTTCACCTCTATATAAAGACTTTTGACATATGACCTGAAATTCGTGCATCCTATTCATAGAGCAGTTAACTCAAAAAGATAAAAATGACGTCGGTTTTACTAGGAAAGAGAACGTGCTGCGATATATGACGTCACATTTTCGTGTACTTTGATCTCTGTTTAAAGACGTGTTACATATGACCTTGAACTTTACGGGATTAGTAACTCAAAAAAGGTCAGTGTCATTTATTAAAGTAATTACAGTGTGCAATTGATGTAAGTTTGTGTCATTTTTCCACCAATAGGTGTCACGAGCATGAAACCCGATCTCAGCGCCGCCGTGCGATGGAAATCGCTGCTGAAGCCTTGCTCCAGAAGGTGTCGTCATGTTGGAGTTCTGCAATACGCTCATTTTCTGCTTAAAAGTCAGGCAAGTCAGTCCATTATTAGTGAAAATAATTAGTAAAATCAAGGGAAAGAAAGAAAGAAGCTTGCATTTGTCAAAAGCGAGAGATAGACGTTTTGTCAGTGCTTCGCGTGGCTTACACCGCTTGCAAGCAGCTGAATAAAACAACACTTGACTTACTGTGCTAGCAAGCGGCTGAATTAACCACTTTCTTGTGACGTCATTCGCATGCTCGCTGAATTAAACAACGCTTGGCTTACGCTGCTTGCAAGCGGCTGAATATGCCATCTCGCGCCTAATGCCTCCAGTTGCGCCAAGCTGATGGTAGATGGCGCTGCTACGCTGCTAGTTTTTTCTCTGGCAATCGAAATTCCTGGAGAGTGGAGAGGCATGGAAAAGGCGAGTGTCAAGAGAAATGAAGCGAGCGTCTATCAAAACGCTGCTCGTTACCAGCAGAAAACGTTGCCAACAACAATCAGTGTCCGGCCGTCAAACGGCGTTTAACAGCGCGTAGAAACTCGGCAAACTGATGATGACTGACTGTGCGGCCCACCGCCATCTTTTTTCCCCAGATTTTTTTAAAAAAAGTTTGTAAGAAATTGTTGTTTGAGACGAGAGTCATACGTCTCCTGGCAGGGAAAGATTTAGGCAGACAGACTTGAGCCTTGGGGTCCGGGGCGCACCTGGCCTGCCCCCTGCTGGCCATCGAGGTGAAGGTTATTGGTGGTCATTGAAAAGTTTGGAAGATGACCAAACTATTTTCCAAACTAATTATCCAACTGGCGTCAATGTGAGTATTATTGATAGTCATTGGAATGGGTGGAAAGATTGCAACATTATTTACCAAACCAAATGAGTATCGTTGCTTTAGGGTTCCACAGGCCATTACAACCCTGGAAAGTCAGTGAGGGAAGTTGGGGCCATTAAGGTCCTTGAAAAGCTATCACGTAGGATCACTAATGGTCATTGAAATGTTTGAATGTGATTGTCAAAGGGTTCCACAGGTTCCTGGAAAGTCGTTGAATGACATTGAGGTTACTAAGGTCCTTGAAAAATCATCATGTCCACCTGGTGTCAAGGCCATTGGTAGTCATTGGAAAGGTTACAAAGATTACAAAACTTTTCCAAACCAATTTTAGGTAATTAGAAACAGGTCGGTGAAAACATGGAAAGTAATTACATGAAATTGATGCCTTAATGACATCAATTTAATTTAAAAAGGATATTTGGTGGTCATTGAAAAATTTGGAAACTTGGAAAGATTACCAGTACAAAACTATTTTCCAAACCAACTCGATATGCCATGTGCATTGACGTGTCCTCTTTAAAAACTACAAATATACGGCTTTTACCCAAACTGAAAGCTGTTCAAAACCGACCAAAACTGAAAGAAGGTCTTGAATATTTGTTTCAAGGGCTTGAAAATTCCCGCTTCTTACATAACCCATTCCTGCTGGAGCCTCGAATAAGCCTAGGCGCCTTCGCCAAAATCCCCAACAAAAAAGCCAAGAAAACCCTGCCTTTGAGCCGGGCTTGACTTTGGGACTTTGGACCCGCATGGGGCCCACTTCACACCCATTGAGGGCTGAAGTGTTCGGGGTCTGTTATTCGCCACTCTGCTTTGTCCCAGGGAACAAAACGGGGCCATGTAGGCCCCACGGCAACAATGGGAGGACGAGCGCCCTCTGAGGGTCATAAAATCGTCCCGGCTCAATGGCACCCAAATTTCAATTGTTCCTCCTCCCAGGGCCCCGTTTATCACCACTGACCATCCCGGTGCCACAAAGGGTTTACCCCCTCGAAATGCTCGTTAGCGCAAGGGGGCGTTGCGAGACCTCCTCCCTGCCCGCTACCGGTTCCTCTTTTTCGCCTTTTTGGGGGCCCTTTTGTCCCTCTTGTGAAACGGCTTTTTGGGTCCCTTTGGAAAAGCGTTTTATGGCCATTGGCTTTGCTCACCAATCGATTTCACCCCGTGAAGACATTGTCTGGTGGCCTGTTGTGCCACGCGGCTTATCTACGAGACCTCAGCGACGACGGGAACGCCCTGTTGGACCAACATTGGCCCAGGGTCCTTTCATGCTGCGGCAGGGGCAAGAAAGGTAATGCCCCACATCAGGAATCACCTGCTCTTAGTACTGCTCCTCAACGTTTTCCACAAGGCCTTTCTGTATTGCAGAACATTTTCTTCTACCTATATATCCCCCCAGAACGTGTTCTACAGTGGCCCAAGTTCCAGAACGAGTGCCACGATGTCCTCTTCTTTCCTGAACGTTTTCTACTGTCGATTTCCATAACGCTTTTCCACAAGATCTTCTATAATCCAGAGCATTTTTCCACAACCTCTTTAAATCCCAAAAGGTTTTCTGCAGTGTCCCGAGTTCCAGAACGTTTTTCCACAAGGTGTTCTATATTCCAGAGCATTTTCCACAACTTATTTAAATCCCGAAACGTTTTCTACAATTTCCAAGTTCCAGAACGTTTTTCCAGAAGATCTTCTATATTCCAGAACGTTTTTCCACAACCTCCTTAAATCCCAAAACGTTTTCTGCAATGTCCCGAGTTCCAGAACGTGTTCTACGATGCGCTCTTGTTTGCTGAACGTTTTCTTCGTTGCCTTCCATTTTCAGAATGCTTTCCACGATGTCTTCTACATTTCAGAACAGTGTCCACTTATATCCCTCGAGGTTTTCCACAATGCCTGTGGTATTCTCATAACGTTTTCCACGATGTTGGCCATTTTCAAAACGTACACAAATGTGTGGAATTTCCTGAACTTTTTCCACAATGTCTTCTATATTCCGTAACATTTTCCACAATGCCTTCTACATTCCACAACGTTTGTCACAATGTTTGGTATTCCCATAATGTTTTTGAGAAATTTCCGAAAAGCTCTCCATGCAGTGTTTAATCCAGCCATGTTCCAGTGGATGGCAATCTTCCCCGAGGCTCCTCCCTCCCCGGCGATCTCTTCGGCTGTCCATGCACTGACCACCCGCGTTGGTCAGTCACGCGCTCTTCTTGGGTGGCTCAATAGGAACGATATTAATAACGCTCTCCTAATTAATTTCCTCGCTGGCCGCAGCACGCAAGTATGGCGTGATGCAGCTCATCAGTCACCAGCCGTAAGGCCTGAGTGCTAATTAAGACGAAAGCCCTGGTCAACGCCAGTTATGGACGAGCCTCGCTCCGCTAGCGTTGACGCCCGAGCGATCGAAGCGCCCCCACTCAATGCGTTGCGCCCGGGGGGACCTCCAAAAAGACCGTCCGAAAATCTGGCTCGGAATTCCTTCTGAAATTGCTCCTGAGAAACCACTTCCTGGAGCTGGAGAGGTCGTCGGAATCAACGATCGGGGACCGGAAGTGATAGGGGTCGCAAGTTTCTGTCGTTTTTTCACACCAATGGCGGACTGTATCTGCCGTCTTTATCCAATTTAATGCACCTGTTGAATGAAAACTGCATCAAACGACGTCGTTTCTCTGATGAAATGGTACGACCTAGAACTGGGACATCCCGAAATGACGTCATAAATTGTTCACGCCAAACAACATCGTTTTATCCGAGATTAAGCAAAGAACGTGTTATGGACAATTGTGGCGTTACGCGCTGTTTTAAATGTTGACGTCATTCTATCCCGAGTAAATTAACTTAAAGGTAGTGACGTATGACGTCATGCTCGGACAAGTACGCTCCCCACATGGACCTTAATAAACCAGTGTGGCTGCAAATTTTGACATTATGTTAAATCGGATAAATGGAATGGTAAATCATGGCGTCGTGCGCTAATGTAAGCCATGGCGTCATTTTATCCCAAATAACTGGCGTGTTTTAGTACATTATGACGTCATATGTTCGCCAGGAAGGCCCCCAAGGATCTTGATGAAACTGTTTTTTGTGGAAATTTTGACATCGTCTTGTCTCAAATGAAGCAAATAGCGTGTATTGCGTCATGCGTTATTTTGAATGTCGACGTCATTTTATCCCTAGTGGTTTAAATCGCGTGTTATAGAAAATGAGGACGTCACGTCTTCGACAAGAACTGTTGTCAATTTTGACGTCATTGCATGCGTGCACGTCAAGCCCTATCCCATGGCTGCACGACGCCATGTTTAGCCCAAATAAGTGACGTCATCCGGACCTCTCTCGCTGCTCGGGCGATGCGTGCAGGGGGTCAAAAGTGGGCTTTTTGATGGACGTTCTTCACGGACAACACCTAGCGATTTTTATCTTTTTATTACCCGTCGTTAAAGATTTGAAGAGCAGGAGGAATGCGTTGCACCAACAGAAACGACCATCAGCTTCCTAATTCGCAACAAATCACATTTAGCACCCAATCTTGTTTTGTCTCTCTCTGGACCCCCCTCCCTCCTCACCCTCCTTCGGTGAGGATGGCCGTTTTTTGTACTTTGTGCCTCCAAGATGCCTCGGACCACCCGGCACCACCGTAGGGCCGTCACACTGACCACTGACCCCCGCCGCGGTTGTTGCTACAGCAGCGACCTTAATTGCCCCTGACAACGAGCTGTTAATTCTTTTAGGGCCGTTTTGTTAGGGCAGGTGATTTATGACCCCGCTTGACCACTGGCCAGTCGCTCCTGCTTGCTTGACCGCTGTCCAGAGGCTGTCCGTGAAGGGAACCCCATTCAGAAGTGGAGATTTCGACCATTGGACGTTAGGTTTTGGGGTTATTTTTAAAAATTCAGTCGGTCAGGTATGACGTCATTAGGGCTTGGGAAAAAGGACGAAACGGATGGCATCAAATTCCATTTGTTACATACCCCCATCATTACCGTCTCAATTAGAATATCCGCATGCCCTTAGTAGCACATATGGTACAGATGATAAAATGAAGTCACGAATGACGTAATTTGGGTCAAATTCATTATAGCTGACGCCAGTTTAACATGGGACAAGTTATAAGTGGCGTAATTTGAGGTTAAAAAGACCACCAATGACGTGATTTGAAGATGGAGATCACCATAGCTGTCGGTATTTTAGGATAAAATGGAGTCACGAATGACGTGATTTGGATATAAAATTCACGTCAATGACGTAATTTTGTGGAAAATGATCATGGCCGACGTGTGTTCATGGTTGAAAAACGTCGTATAAATGACGTAATTTGGGAATAACACTCACCCTAGCTGGCGCCGTTTTAGGATGAAATGCAGTCGTGAATGATGAATTTGGAATGGACACTCGAAATGAGGTAACTTAGCAGGCATCCTAGCTGACGTATTTTGGGATAAAATAAAGTCTTGAATGACGTGATTTGGGATTGAAAATTCGCAGGTTATCAGTGACGCAATTTGGCAAATTACCTGATGCCAGTTAGGTCATTTAGTGTTTTCAAGCATTCGATTTGTATGCTGCAAATCATCACGAATGACGTCATCCGGGATGTTTAAAATCATCGCGAGTGACATCATTTTGGAGGCGGTCATCATCGGCGACCTCATTCGGGGCTGAAACAAGATCGTCATCCGTGACGTCATTTGGGGATGAAGAAACATCGTATGTGAATTCACTGATGGACTGCTCTTAAGATCGGGTGTGGCCTTATTGTCTTTGGTGAGGGTGTTTAGGTGTAGGTCGTCCGTGCCAAGTGATTTGTTGTTTTCTGAGCTCCCGGTGGCCCATGCGTCTAATTGGGGAAGTTGCCTACTCATGGCCCTCAGCGGCTGCCGAAATCCAGGCTAAAGTAAACAGCGCCATCTTCCTAATGACGCTATTGTTGTGGACTGCTTTCTGAAGGGTGCAGGTGCGCACCCGGAAACTGCTGGAGTTTCACCAAGACGTGTTCTAAGGTAGGTTTCTGAACGCCTAGGCGTGTTCTGAACAGGTTTCAGGCACATCTGCGAGATGTTACCAACGTCTGAACACGGTCTGTACCTTCTCTCAGGTAGGTTGTGAAAGGCGTCCAAAACACGTTCTAGACGTGCTCTGAAAGTGTGAGCACATTCTAACACGTTCCAGACGAGTTTTAAGAAGGTTGTCCCAGCTGCGTTCTATGGCTTATTATGAACGCCTGGACACTTTGCAAACATGTTCTGGGCCTTGGCTAAGGAATTTTCTAAGCAGGTTTCAGACGCGTTCTAATGTACGTTCGGAACGTCTGAACATTTCGTCATATTCGTCTTCTTAACGCCAGACGTGTTCTCAAATTTGGGCACATTCCAACAAGCTTCAGACTAGCTTTAAGGCAGGTTGTTACAAATCAGAGGGCATGTTTCGAACGCCTGAACAGGTTTTGCATCTTCTCTAAGGTAGGTTGTGAAAGTATAAACACCATGCAGGCGTGTTTCGGAAGTCTGGGAACATTCCAACATGTTTAAGACATGTTTCAAGGCATTTTGTTAGCGTCCGAACACGCTCCATACGTGTTCTTGGGCATGCTCTGTAAGTTTGAATGTGTTCTAAGGCAGGCTCTGGACGCCTGATCTTGCTTTACGGCAGGTTCTAGACGTGTTCTGAGACATGTTCTCAGGCAATTCGAAAGGAGTAAAATTCATTAATCGGTACCCCTATTCCTAATGTCACAGTTGGTGCTGCCCCCCCTTCTCCTCCCACTAAGTCGGCCACCCTGCAGCGGCCAGAGGTGTCCAGGTCAGGGGCTCCCGGATGACCCCCTCGCCCAAATATTGAGTCAGGCCTCGCGCTCCCAAAAAAGTCAGCGTCCCCCCCGTGGCGCCCTCACGCCACTCGCCTTCACCCCCGTTGATAGGCGCCCCGCTGCGCCCCCTGGCAGGTCCATATCGGATGAAATGATTGACGTCCAACCCCCCCGAAAAAATCATCATCATAATAAAAGTGAAAATTTCTTTTTTCTTTCTTGATGCAACCTGCCTTTGATATTTGGTCGCTCATCGATCATCTCGTAATAAATGCACGGAGGTGAAAGCAAGAACGGGCTAAGGGGATACCCCTGGAGAGGGGCGGGGGCCAATGGCGATCGCTACGCACCCCGTGGACGGACGCTGATAACGATCAACCATCCGAAATGGCACCCAACGTTGGCATTGAGCTGCAGCAGCTGCATGGGTTACGCCCGACTGCAGCGCCATCTGTGGCCCACGTAAGGTTGCGTTGGCATGTGGGCAACCGGTCTGCAACCGAAAAGTTTCGGTTTTGTCTAGCAGCTGACTAAATTGCCAGCTAGTGTCTCTCGCCAACTGTCGGCCGACTAACAGTTGCTCTGGCACATGGGCAACTTAAGCAGTCAACCAGTCTGCAACCGAAAAATTGCAGTTTTATATTCAACTCGTTCAAATTTTGTCGGCCTACCAAACGTCGCGCTTGCATACATCAACTCAAGCAATCGAATGGTTGGCAGACTCAAAAGTCGCACTGGCATCTGGTCAGTGCCGATTAAAATTGCCAGCTAATTTCTGGCATGTAAAAGTTGCTGTGGTAGTGAACTCGTTTACATTCAACTAGTTCAACTGAACTCTAATGAACTTGAACGAGCATCAGCTGACCAGTCCAAGCTGCATTGTTTATGCAGCTTGGACTCGCGCGATCAACGATCGGCCGACGGAAAGTTGCTCCGGGGCCGCTCAACCCAGCCAGTTCCCGCGCAACTGAAAAGTCGGCCGACCGAAAAATTGCATCGGCAGTGAAATCCCCCGAATTTCCCAGCAGCCCACCGCCAGACGTTTCCAACCAGTCGGTGGCGCCACCGTCCGCGGCGGTCCCCTTCGACCCCGGCCGAGGAAGCCTCGCCATCCGCCGCCCAGCCCAGCCTCCGCAGCTCCGTGCTTTCCGTCCCGATTCCGAAATCTCCCAAGCGCCGCCAGGCCCCGCCCTCGCATTAGCGATCCCCGCAGCCAGCCAACGGCGCCCGCCGCGCCCCGCCCCCCGCACGCGCATTGGCCCGCCTCCGCATCGCATTAGCGGCGGCGCCCCCTGGTGGCCGCCGGTCGCGGCTGCGAGGTCGGCCCCCGAAGGACCCCAGGGGCGGCCGGGATCAGTCAGTGGGCCCCCTAAAACGGCCACAGACGCTGCTCCCGCTCGCCAGGAGGATTCCACGACCGGGCCCAGGGGAACCGGCACAGTTTTCGCGTTCGGGGTTTCGGGGATTTTCGGCCGATGCTGGCCGAGGTGGTCAAGGCGGTGCCGAGCAGCATGCACTTCCCGGCGGACGGGGGCTCCAGGAGGCCCCGGCCGGCCACGGACTTCTCCATCGCGGCCATCATGGCCCGCCAGCCGGCCGCCAGGAGGGGCGACGACGCCCTGGACTTGGTCACAGGTAGGACCCTAGTCTCTGCCTCGCTCTGGGTTTGCTTTAGGTCGGGATTTGGACGGTGAAATGCCTGGGTTTTCTGGTCAGAGGAACTCAGTGTGGACGTTGGGACGGCGGAATTGCACGTAGTATTTAATGAGAGTTTGCAGAGAATGCGGTGGTGAATCGAAGTTCTCTGATCGCTACTCTGGGTTTGTGAACATTGGGAATTGATCTGGTGGAATCGGGTACTCCGAAAGTGTAAGTCCAATCTCGACTGTAATGAAGCGGAGATTTCCGGATCAAAATCTGGGTTAAAGGGATGGCGAAATTATGCGTAGGCTACTGTGTCGTTTTTTCACCCAGTGAAAGTCGTAGTATCTGTTGAATTTATTCCGTGTGTTGTTTGTGAGGTGGCAGTACCGGAAGTAACGCGAATAAATCGGAGTTTTGGGATGAGTTCGCAAATGCGAATTAGGATGGCAAAATTACACGTGACGTAGGTCTACTCTGTGATTTTACTCCGGAGTACAACTCCGAAGTATTTGGTGAAATTAATCTCTATGCCCGTGTGCTCGTCGGGGAGTAAGCTAGTTGCTCGAAGTTTATATTCCGTGCTGAGTACGAAAACGTTTGACTGAGTTTGCACTCAAGTCCTGTTGGCTCCGTATATACTCCGAATGTCCGTGTGTTTGTGAGGGAGTAGGAGTTCCAATTTTAACTCCACGCGGGGTATAAACATGCTTTCCTGTATCCTAGTATTTATGAAATACGGTAGACGAAATTTTAAATGGTTACTCCCAGTTTGCTGTGTGCCGTTCTGTTGTACTCTTGAATCGGAGTACATATAGCCTAATTTCATTCGCGGTGTATGTTATGGCAGTTCATCCGAATTTGCGAATTATGTATGATAGTACTGTTTGTTACATTCTTGATTTATTTAGCTAATGCCGTTCTAAATCGGAATAGATCTGGCGATAGTACTCCAATTTAAATTAATCCAACTGTAGACCAATATCTTATATGTAATGTAGTTTGTAACAGTTTCACCTCCAAATTTGACTTCGGAAACTTCGAGTCAATTAACTCCGATTAATCGGAGTATTTTGCCGTTTTGCCATATACTCTCAAATTGCGCTTTCAGAAATATAATATATTGCAAATATACACGGTATATGCATGTATATTTATTGGAAAATATATAATATTGGAGTCAAAATTAAAGAGTTACTTCTCGCGATCCAATGTAATGGGATTCGCATTCAGAACTCCTTAAATACTCCGATTAGAGTAACTTCGCCATGGACAAATTAAAGAGTACGATATTTAGCAATTCACGATTTAAAATACATAGTTCGTCGTCAAAATCACGTACGCATGTATATGGATTTAAATTCGGGTTAATTTCGCCAGACACTCCCGTTGAATTGGAGGGAAGTTTGAGAGTAATTTCACTATAATTTTCGAATTGAAGTGTATGAGCATGGGGAAATTACTCCTTTATTTTGAGCCCCATTTATAGGGGACTGTGTGGGCTTTCGTTTCATCCGAATTTGAAAACGATGACGGCGAAATTACTCTCAAATCTAAAGGTGCATAATATCGGAGTATTTGGAGAAATTTACACGAAAATTACATGCGAAGTTACTCCAAACTTCGCTGAGTATATTATGCCGTTTTGAATTTGCGCATTAGGGTGATGAAATTATTTCAAACTTTACACCTTTTTCAAATTTTATTTACATATGTGATGGCGATGCAGTTTGACTAAACTTGACTGAGTACATTTTATTTCTATGAATTTTCCGATTATAATAATGAAATTTCTCTAAATTTGAGCCGAAAATCAATCAACGCCAAAACAATTTCAGTTAGTTTCATTTGGTTTTCAAATACTTGCCTTTAGTATTTCAAGGGCCCCATGCATGGCGCTTATATAGGGGGCTGTTATGAATTTCCATTTCTAATTTACGGCAGCGGGACCCATGCATGTCCATATGTTGCTGAATTACTTTGAGGCGCAGTTTATGAGGACAAAAGGACAATTAGTTAGGCTTAATTCGTGAAAATGAAATTCGCTATACATGTTCTAAGGGCTCGAACGTATAAGCATGGACCTTTTAACAATTCACCAAATATCCGAACAGTGATGATCGAATTAATGAATGTGTGAACATTTTATGTTTATAATTTGGCGTTTAATCATTGGGAATTTGTTTTAAATTACGGAAACATTTGCCCAATTTTGCCAATATTTACATGAATTGGCTTAGGATTATGAATTATTAAAAGAAAGGCTGTAAGTGGAATATTCAGGAAAAGGCTTTTGGCTATTGGAAAGAATTGAAATAAATTCGACTACTGAAGATAACATCGCGGGAAATTATTTTTTAGAAAATTCAATCACAAATAAAAAATAATGTAATCTGAATTCCCGTAAAATACGAGACGTGAGAATATCGGTTATTGGGAATAATTGAAAAGTGAGTCTTATTTTCGTGAAGATTTTCATAAAAAATTGATGGGGTAAATGCAAGCTGATAGAAGATGTTCGGGTTTGGGATAGTTTGGCAAAAATTAATCGGAAATAGGAGATTTTTGGAGCTTAAATTTCCGTAAAAATGGGTTTATCATATATGAAAAGAAGCGCCGCAAATAAGCGTTTTGGGGAAAGAAATGATAAGAAAAATTATAACTTTAGGAAATGTCCATAGAAATACGTTCATAATTTCGTTTAAAACCAGAGATTTTACACAATTTCTATAAAAAATTATTTTGCTTTATTACTTATTTAAAGAAATGGAAATGTTAATCTAAATTCTAAATTTAAAAAATGATAGCTTTAAAAAAATCATTTATGTCCAGTCAAAGTTTTTGACAATTTAATCAAAAACTAGGGATTTTAGAGAAAATTTTCCCCCGTAAAAGATGTTTCCATATATGCTTTAGTATTATTTATAGAACATACATAATTTGTTTTTAGAATTATAATACATGAATATTAAAATAAATGCTCAGGATGGCTTTTTTTAATAACTTGAGCTATGGGTTTTGTTTTACAAACATTCCCTGAAGAAGGGTGCGAATTTTATATTTAAACATTTAAATGTTAAGGGCATGCGCTTTTCTGAGCAGTCTTTTCAAAACGGACTAATTTTAGTCAAAATTTCAACACTTAAATGCAAATGAAATCTAAAGCCCTTAAATAAAATTGAATGAAAAAAACTTTAGGGAATCTAGACAGAATCTCCATAATTACAGCTTTTGAAAACATCATTAAAACGAACATTTTAGAAGTAATCAGGTCAGTTGTCGATCGGGTGCCAGGGCCAAAGGTGGTCAAGAGGTTAACACCGGATTTCGCCAAATTTGTACATTTTCCTTAGCGTGGTTGTTTTTGTGAATGGAGTGTGTGGAGAGGGGAAATCCGAATTTGGGTGGCCCCCACCCCCTGTTAATTGGCGCCTTTGGGGCCCGCCGTTAAACCAACTGGCACGGGTCGTTAGCGGCGTGAGAATGACTTCGGCGGCCGAAATTGATGACCAGCTGACCACCGCCGCGGTCATCGGGTTTCAGCCGAAACCGAAACGGGAGACCGATCGTAATTCATCGGCCTTTTCGGGGGCTGGTTTTTTGGGGGAAGGACCAGGACCCGCGAAACGCGACACCTTCGACCGCCGCGCCCGAAAAGCGCTTTTGAAATGGATCCGGAATTGGATCCCTGGCCGCTAGGGGGCGCCGCCAAGGACGCTGATGTGGAACTGAAGAGGGTCAGAAAGACTGAATTTAAGAGATCATTTTTTTGTACTTTATTCTGGTAGGCTATTCTGGCATGTCATTTTCATCGAATATAAGGACCTGATGTCATTTTTGTTACTTTGTGCATCTTGATTTGAAGCTCGAGTGCCCTAAGATAGACGTGGTTTGGGTTCGATCCTAACGACAGGTGAGGTGGAAATTAGAGTTTTGTTTTAAGTGAATTCTTTCGGATGTTAACGTCGGTAATAGGCCTACATTCGAAATATTTCCATGGAATAAGCTTGAAAAATCACTTATTAACAGAAATGCCCAGGCAAGGTTTTTTTTGCACAATTGGATGAAAAGCTTTTAAAGAAAATCTGCCTTATTATTTGACAGATTTTCTTAATAGGGCCCGTTTAATATTTTGATAGAACGTTATTTATTTTTTGGAAGTGTAATGTATTCAAATAAGTGCCCAGGCAAGGTTTTAGGGAAAATATGAGTTTCGAAGTACGTGTATAAAGTGTATGAAGGAATGACCTTTTTGTGGAAAAAAAAATAAAAAAAATAATTCAGAATTTCTGTAAATGATAGGAATTAAAAACTGAGGGATTTTGAAGAAAATTTCGTGATCGAATGCCATCATTAGACTGCATTCGAAAGCGTCATCAAACCAGTTGATTTCTGCCATTTTCGTCGAAATATAACTTCCTGTTAACAACATGACGTCATAGTTCCTTAAGTAGTAAATTTGGTGAATGACGAAATGCCCTAAAATGTGTGATTCGCGTTTCATTTTGTCGTCATTGGATGTGGATGTGAAGACATCAGTAGTTATCTTCCTTGATGATAAAAGACGTCATTTTTGTTCGTGTTGCATTTTGAAAATGTGATGGACGTCCTCGCGGATTTCAGATCGATGTGCAGTACATCTTAATTGGCCCTTTTCATGTACACTGTAGTTAACAACCACGCTGACAAAGGGAATCCCCGTCGCTTGTTTCCTAATTCCC